>JAVJHT010000036.1:0-50000 GCA_032872505.1 Leptopilina syphax
AGAAAATATAGAAATAAAAAATTCCTAAAAGATTATAACCATTTTTTGGAAACAATAATATACTTTTCAACAATTTTTATAATTTTTAAAAAATATTTAGATTAAAAGCTAAAATTGAAAGAAATTGAAATAAACAGAAAAAAATCACTTTAAAAACTAAGAAAGAAAGTTTTTGAAAGATTTAAAATTTGTGTAATAATTTTAAAAAATGTTTACATTTTTCAGATCTATTCTCGCTCCATATGCCTGGAATTATTCGACATCGTTTTGTTATTGTTGTTACATAACCATCGATACGAGCTCGTTCAACGACACTCGATAGCCAAGAGCGAATTCCTTTATATGTTCTCATAAAAGTTTCCAAAAATTCTTTAGCTTCATCTTCAGTAACCGATAAACTTTCAGCTAGTGATTTTGTTCCCATTCCATAAATCATTCCATAGCAAAGCTGCTTTGTTCTCTGTCGAATTTTATCGTCAACCTAAAATAAAGAAAAAGAAAAAAGAAATTACAAAATATCAAAAAGAAATAGCAAAAGCACAGACCTCAGATGGACTTTAAGGAATAAAAAAAATGTTTTATTCGATTCAAAGTCCAAAAAATTATAATTAATAAATTTATTTTAATATATTCGTTATTAATATAAACTAAGTATTTGAACTAATTAAGTAATTGATATTAATGGTAATATAATTTTGTTGAAATTAATTTTTCTAACCATATTTTCATCGATGTTGTTCCATTTTGCAGAAATACTTTTGAAAATATCAGTTCCCTCCTGTTTCATAATTGAATGAAGAACTGAATCGTTGGCAAAATGTGCAAGAACACGAAGTTCAAGTTGACAATAATCGGCGGAAAGCATAATATTTCCAGCTGTTGGAATAAAAGCCATTCGAATGCTTATCACAAATGTATTATCCTCGGAATTAAAATCTTTAGGGATATTTTGAAGATTTGGTTCTTGCATTGAAATTCTTCCTGTTACAGTGTGATTTATGTGGGTGCCATGAATACGCGAATTTTCTGCCTCATTCAACAACGGAATCACCACCTAAAATTAATAACAAAAACATAATAAATAATAATCGGGATATTCTGTCCTCACGTGAAGTTAGAATTTTTTTATTCCAAATTGTTTTACAGTTCAAATTTTCATGTCGAAAAATTTGACAATTAATTTATAAATAGAGTGATTTGTGTTTTAGTGCAATTAATTCCACAAGAATTTTTACAATAACAGAATTCTCACGAGACAGTAAAAAAAGGAAATTTTATTCACAAAAATATCAAATTATTCAAAATCTTAAATAGTCTATGAATTTTCTTTCTCAAATTAAAAAAACCACAAGTCAGGCTTCGCACTAGATAATTATTAATTTTAAAAAAGTTGCAAAAAATAGTTTTAAGACTGAAAAAAGTAATTAAAAGTAGCTATCGAATAATTAAATTTGACGCATAAAAAATTCATTTTAGTTGATTCACAAAAATTTGATTCTGTATTTTCATGACTTTTCCCTGATTTCTATCAAAAATATTAACTTTTTTCTTATCTATTTTTTCAATTCTAAATTTTTCTAAAATTCAATTATTTTTCAAATTTTTGGTTAAAATTCTTCAAAAATACGATTGTATTTAAAAATAAATAAATAAAATTATTATATTATTATTATGCAAATTACAAAATATTTTCTTTTCTTTATAAAACTTTAATTTTTGAAAATTTCAGCTTCAAAATTAAAAAAAAATCCACTTATTAACTAATTTACTACTTAAATATTACTTTATTATTTTTAGAAATTCTAATAAAATTCCTGGCAAGAATTCAATTATTTTCCTAAATAATCACATTTTTAGGAAGAAATTCTAAAAGAAATTTAGTTTTTGAAAAATTGTAATTATAATTTCTTGAAAGATAACTGAATTCCCGAAAATGATTTTAAAAACTGAAACAATTAAAAGTTTTGTTAAATTTAATTGAAATAAATTTTATATTTGAAGGTATTTAATTTTATTACTTTTAAAAATTGTTTTAAAATAGAATCGTATTTGTGAAGAATTATATTTCAAAAAATTATAATTTTTAAAAAATATTAATTTTCATTAAAATTTCATATAGAAAGTTTTTATAACTAATTTCTACTTTTGGGAAAATAATTTCTTTTTCGATATCTTTCTGTCTTTTGATAAAATGAAATGAACAAAAAAAAATTGTTTCTTTTTTCTCTAAAAAGATTTTTGTGTAGAATTTTCAGGAAAAGAAGTTATTATATATATTTGTTAAGTATCAATTAAGTACAAATGGACTTATTTAACTCCGTTCACCAAAAGGGAAAAATCATCGACAACACTTCTCGAACTGGTACACACCGACGTCTGTGGCCCGATGCGAAATGTGTCAAACGGTGGTGCGCGCTATTTTATTACGTTCATTGACGATTACAGTAAGTGGTGTCATGTGTACTTCATGAAAAACAAAAGTGAAGCAGCCGAAAAGTTCGTGGAATTTAAAAATATGGTCGAAAATCAAACCGGGTACAAAATTAAATCCGTTCAGTCAGACAACGGCCGGGAATATTTAAATAATCTTTTAAGTGGAATTTTAAAAGACGCCGGAATCAAACATCGCTTAACCATTCCACACACACCACAACAAAATGGTCTGGCTGAACGGATGAACCGAGCTCTCGTGGAATCAGCCCGTTGTATGTTGATACAATCCAGCTTGTCACTGACGTTTTGGGCGGAGGCCATAGCGACGGCGAACTACACGCGAAACAGATGCATCACAAAAGGTCTACCAAGCGGAACCCCATTCGAAAGATGGACAGGAGAACGACCGAACATTTCCAACCTTCGTACATTCGGCGATCAAGTCTACATCCTCGATAAAAATCCTACAAAAGGGAAATTCGATCCCAGAGAATTACCCGGAATCTTCATTGGATATGCCGATCAGTCTAAAGCCTATCGAATATGGCTACCAGCGAATAAAAAAGTCGTCATCTCCAGAGATGTGAAATTCTTAGAAAATTTGGAACCGACAAGCGAAATGGGACTGACTCAACCAGGAAACTCCAAAATAGAAATTCCAACTACGAAAATACAGAGGAACGCAAAACTTTCGACATCGAGACAAGGATCACCAATCCAATCCAATCCAATCGCAGAAAAGCGAGAGTAGTAGCACAAGGATTCTCGCAGAGACCTGGAATCGACTTCGGGGACACATTCGCTCCAGTGGCAAGAATCGAAACTCTTCGTTTACTCGTAGCACTCGCAATGAAATTCGACTTAAAAATCTTTCAATTAGATGTCACCGCTGCGTACTTAAATGGGGAAATCGATGCGACACTGTACATGAAAAAGCCCGAAATGCTCGAAGAATCGCTGAAAGACTTGATGAACACAGAAACAGATGAAGTAATTCTAAACAAAATCAAAAACATGTTGAATGACCTTCAATCTGGAGACAAGGTTTGCTTACTTCAAAAGGCCATATACGGCCTACGTCAAGCCGGACGAAGATGGCACGCCAAGTTAAATGGCGTCCTGAACTCCATTGGTCTAAAATCAATCAATTCCGATCCCTGCCTATACATCGATATCGAAGGAGAAGAGCCAACATACGTTCTCGTGTATGTGGACGACACGTTGATATTTTCACGAAATCTTAAGAGAGTCGAGGAAATTAAACAAAAACTTTCCACCCATTTCGATGTCAAGGACCTCGGAATAGCAAAATATTGTCTCGGAATCGAGATAGATCAAACGCCAGACAAGATAACCTTATGCCAAAAAGGATATATTCAGGAAATTGTGAAGTGGATCGAAGGTCATATTCCGGATACTCATTCATTCTCTCTGGTGCAGCTGTATCTTGGAGCTCCCGAAAACAAAAAACCGTCGCCCTTTCGTCAACCGAGGCGGAATATATGTCTCTAACGGAAGCAGCCAAAGAAGGAATATTCCTCATTTCCCTCTTGAAGGAATTGAATTTAACCAATATCGCTAATATTACAATTTTCAACGACAACCAATCTGCTGGAAAGTTGGCAAATAACCCAGTTTTTCACTCAAGATCCAAACATATCAGCATCAAATACCACTTCATCAGGAATGCGCTTCAGGATCATCTGCTGAATCTGGAGTACCTTCCAACAGAGCAAATGACTGCGGACGTGCTGACAAAAGCCTTGCCAGCGCAAAAACATGAAAAATGTGTTAAAGAATTGGGACTTAGTGATTGAAAGTGTAAATACATGTTGTAATTGAGGGGGAGTGTTAAGTATCAATTAAGTACAAATGGACTTATTTAACTTTTATACTTTCCCGGGAACTACATTATAGATGTCACTCAATTCGTTCAGTTTATTCTTTCTGTTTTTAGTTCTTGCCTAGCAACGCTAGCATTCGCATCTCCTCTTGAATAAATACTCATGATCTTATATCGTTCAATTACTTTATCCCTGTGTACTCTAATTATTATCTAACAATATTTATATTTACCAATGATTGAAGAGTGCTTAATTTCCTCCAGGATATGATCAATTTGGCAACTGGATGATTGGACTGTTCCAAAACAGCTTTACTGGTCGAAGTACGTTTTCCTTTCTGTATTCCTAAAATCTAAAACAATTTCGTCATTAATCTTATTTCAATACAATAAACTAAAAATTATATTTTGAGAGAGAGAAAATAAAGAAAAAAAACTTCACGAACTTGGGCGACGCTTGATGAAGACATAAAATTAAATTTTTTCCCTGCTATGTAAAATGCTCTTTTTTCTAAAAGTGACATTTCTTGTTTAATAACGTCGGACAATTCATTCAAAGCTGGCAAATTAATACCCAAACCTCTAAGTTCCATTCGGCCCAAAAGAGTCAAAACTTCCATTTCCACATCTGAAAATTTTTATAGAAACATTAAGAATTCAATTATTCTCATAAATAATAAAATTCTTCGCAAGAATTCAATTATTTTCATAAAAAAATAAATATCATTTTTCACAGAAATTTAATTATTTTCAATACCTACAATTTTAATCAAATTGCTCTGAAGAATTTAATTAATTTAGGGTCAGTTGGGATAAATCCGGACAAAATACCTATTTTTCACAAATGACGTAAGTTTCTTATTATAAAAGACAATACTTCAGGTTTTATATTGCATTAATTTCTTCCTTGTGTTCGGATGTTTTTGGGGTCGCTGATTACGAATTTGAAATCACTCACTTTCTTCCTCTTACTCTCTATCACTCTCTCTATCTCTCTTTCACTTTCTCTTACACTCCCTACTTTTTAAAATGTAATAGAAGCTCTGTCCGAATTTATCCCAAATTTTCGAATTCTTTGGGTAAATTCGGACAGCTTGTCATTATTAACTGAATTGACAAAAATCAAAAATCCAAGTCAATTTCTCTTCCGAGAGTCATAAGGAATAATAAGCATTTTTTGTATGATTTTTAAGTTTGCTACTTTTTAAATGTGAGATGAAATACTGAACCAGTCTGAAAATTGATTTTAACTTTTTTTGCATTAAGCGACAACTTTAATTATCCTGTTGCCAATTCTCAAGATAAAAACATGGCAATACTCAGAATCTCTTGTAGGTGATCTGAGCTTGAAATATTGACGTCGAACTTAATTTTTAACCCCTTCACAGTGTTTGACGTCTATAGAGGCAAAAATAATTCGTGCCCCCAGTGTGTATGACCGCTATAGCGGCATAAAAAAAAGATATATAAAAGTTAACGAATCTTGCTAAAAATGCCTACTCGAGGGTTTTCGGGGTCGCTGAATCCAAATCCATATTATTGAAAATTTTAAATTCAAAATGGCGGCTTCAAAATGGCGACCAAATTTTTTTTTAAGTTTACGAATTTGGCTGAAAATGCTCATTCGGGGGTTTTTGAGGTCTCTAAATCCAAATATTTAGTCAAAAATTTCAAATTTAAAATGGCGACCAAAAATTATTTAAGTTTACGAATTTGGCTGAAAATGATCATTCGGGGGTTTTTGAGGTCTCCAAATCCAAATATTTAATCAAAAATTAAAAATGGCGGCTCTAAAATGGCAACCAAAAGAAATTTAAAGTTCTCAAATTAGTTCTTAAAACTTCAGGCAGAGGAATTAATATGTCCGATGTTTTAAAACATTGTGAAATACTCAAAATCGATCTATATTAAAAAATTTAATAATAGTAATTAAATTAAATAGTTCGTGACTCCGCGGATTCGACTAAGAGCGGTGTTTTAAATAGTTTGTGTAAATATAATATATAAATATAAAAATATAATATATGTAAAATTTATTATACATATTATATAAAAATATAAAAATATAAACCCCAAAAGACTCAAATAACTATTTATAACCACATTCGTAAACTTTTAAATTTTTAATTGAAGGAAGTGAATTTATCATTCGGTGATTAAATATTAAATTTGAAAGAAGTTAACAATTTTCCCGAATCAATCTACACAAATAAATTAAATATCTTAAATAAATCTCGATAAGCTCATGGGCTTCAATGTATCGACAGCACAGCTGCCCTAATACAGAAACCTGATTAATTTGAAAAATATTTTCTAAATTAATTAATAATTTCAAAATTATCAAAGAACTCAGAAAAAAACGGTAGCATGGTGAGATACGAGCCCACGACCTTTCTATTGCCGGTAGACTGCTCTGACCACTGAGCTACATGCACCGGCCCCGAGACTCTCCGAGTTCCTTGAAATATACTATCCCTTCCTACATTATTTAATGATAACGTAGGAAGGTTCTTAAAGATGGTAAGCCTAATTTTACAATTCATAGGCAATTATAATTGAAGGAAGTGAATTTATCATTCGGTGATTAAATATTAAATTTGAAAGAAGTTAACAATTTTCCCGAATCGATCTGCACAAATAAATTAAATATCTTAAATAAAACCGACAAAATAGCTCAGTCGGATAGATGCTTCGCTTGGCGGTCGTTTAAGGACCAAGGGTATAAGTATCCTTGGTTCGCGCCCACTTGGCTTGGTATTTTTCCGGCACGTGAGATAATCTGAGCGGGAGGTTTGACGTCGAGGTATAATCATGTGCACCGTTGATTATTGTCCGGTACACACCATTAGAACTCGACTGTCGATAAACCGGTTGTACTCAGGAGAGGTTTTCTACAGTTTCCCTCTTCTCTGGCGAGAAAACCCATTGACGGGTGGTCCAGGCGGAATGCGAGTACTCCTAATAAAAGTCGGCTGTAGACGCAAATTAGGTTAATATATAGAAAATTTCTAAGTAGAATAATTATGCTTAATCCAAAAAGTATTTCTCGGGGACTCTTGTCGAAGTGCGTACACGGAAAGAAAAAGTATAAAGAATAGTTTAATATATTATAAAAAAGTTGGACAAGATGGACAATTTATAATATTTATTTGATTTCCTAAAAATTATTTCAAGATGTCTAAGAAACTTTATGTTGCGTATGATAAAACGTTTGAAATGTATTAAAAAAATTATAGATTATAAATATTCTCATATTATAAGAAAAATGTTTTTAACCCTTTGCGGCATAGTGGTAACACAGATTACCACCTTTTATATTGTGAAAATATCTGTTTATACACAGTCTTTTTCAAGTAAAATCCAAAAATCTTTGTATATTAATAATCAAAACATTGTTAAATGTCGAAAAATTGATAGCGAATGAGGTTACGTGAAATTATAAACAACTATAAATAAATAAATTAAAGAATAAAAAAAAATTTTTTTTTAATTCAATCGAAATTGATTGAAAGTTTTCACTCGGGGGTTTTTGGGGTCGCTGATTACGAATCTGAAGTCCGTTTTTCAAAATTCAAGATGGCGGATCCAATATGGCGCACGAATTTTTTTAGAATTGATCGAAATCGCTTGAAAGTCGTTACTCGGGGGTTTTCGGGGTCGCTGTTCACGAATCTGAAATCCGTTTTCCAAAATTCAAGATGGCGGATCCAATATGGCAGACATATTTTTTAAAAAGTGATTTGATTTGCTTGAAAATAGTTACTCGGGGGTTTTCGGGGTCGCTGATCACGAATCTGAAGATTGTTCTTAAAAATTCAAGATGGTGGATCCAATATGACAGACGAATTTTTTTTAGAATTGATCGAAACTTTATAATAATTTAATTGAGCTGTTTATTTCCTAATAAAATTAACTAATTAATTAAATTCAGTGGATTTTAATTGCTATTATAAAGTTTTGATGTGTCTTGCTTTGAACAATTGAATTTTATTTTCAGCAGTGGTAAGCAGCGAAGCAATTCGCTTTCAGTAAAATTCATTTGCTTTAGTTCAGTTAGTATTTTAGTTTCTTTGAACTCTAAACAGTGTTTTGTTTATTGTTTGTTATAATCAACCTAAATATGCGTTCAGTCAAATATTGATGATTTATAACTTGTCTTTTTTGCGCTCTTTATTTGTTTCATCAAACTATGTATAGTATTTTGTTTATTGTTTGTTACCATCACCGTAGGTATGCGGTCAGTCAAATAATGCTGAATTAGAACTTGTCTTTTTTACGCTACGTTTAGTAGATGAATTGGTAGGACACAAACTACCAAGTTCAACTGGGAAGAAACGTAAATTAAGTACAATCTCTTCTTACAAACCAAAAGTGTCAGAGGAAAAAAGAAAAAGTCAATCAGCTCATATGCCTAAAATTATCGCTTCACCTAGACGCTATGCTCATTGCAGTACTAAAGTCGACCAAAAGCGAACATCATGGATGTGTAAAACTTGCAATGTACCACTCTGCCTGTTTGCCACAAGAAATTGCTTCGCTGCTTACCACTGCTGAAAAAAAATTCACTTGTTCAAAGCAAAAGACATCAAAACTTTATAATAGCAATTAAAATCCGCTAATTTTAATTAATTAGTTAATTTTATTAGGAAATAAACAGCTTAATTTGATTATTATAAAGTTTTGAACAGTATTTACCAAACTGCCCTTTTCAGGGCTAAACGATGTACAAATCCTGATCGTGCAACCTCCCCGCGGTGTACATCGGGTAACGAAAATTCCGACGGTACAATTATTCAATAATTTAACGTTTATTTATTGAAAGTAATTTCAGATTCGTAATCAGCGACCCCGAAAACCCCAAGTAACGACTTTCAAGCAATTTCGATCAATTCTAAAAAAATTCGTCCACCATATTGGATCCACCATTTTGAATTTTGGAAAACGGACTTCAGATTCGTAATCAGCGACCCCAAAAACCCCCAAGTAATGATTTTCAAGCGATTTCGATCAATTCTAAAAAATTTCGTCGGCCATATTGAATCCGACATTTTGAATTTTGGAAAACGGACTTCAGATTCGTGATCAGCGACCCCAAAAACCTCCGAGTAACTATTTTTAAGCGATTTCGATCAATTCTAAAAAATTCGTCCGCCATATTGGATCCGCCATCTTGAATTTTGGAAAACGGATTTCAGATTCGTGAACAGCGACCCCGAAAACCCCCGAGTAACGATTTTAAAGCGATTTCGATCAATTCTAAAAAAATTTGTCCGCCATATTGGATCCGCCATCTTGAATTTTAGAAAACGGACTTCAGATTCGTAATCACCGACCCTGAAAACCCTCATAAGCATTTGTGATTTTTAAATTAATGTTATAATATTATGCATGCCGCAAAGGGTTAATTGTCGTAAAATTATTATTATATTTTATGAAACTATCAATATACACACTGAGAAAAAAATGCTATTGAATCTATAGCACGCATATTCACATACGTTCAAAAGCAGATGTCATTAACTTGATGTGATATGTAGTCTATTTTATAGCACTGCTTTTAAATCAAAAAATGACTTCTTTGATTCAATAGCGATGCTATAAAATGAATTACATTTCGCATTAAGTTAATAACATCTGCTTTTGAACGTATGTGAATATGCGTGCTATAGATTCAATAGCATTTTTTTCTCAGTGCAGAAGTAAAATTATTTTAATACTTATAAGAAAAATGAGTTCAGATGTGTATTCTAGACAAGTTTAAAAAAATTACTATACTGTATATAATATTTTGAAGAATCGTGCACGCGTTAGTTGCGCAGTAGTCTGCTGCGCATACATTTGCACAGTGAGAATGACCTCTATTATCGAAGGACCACCTGCAGCGTGCGTTGCGTAGCTAGTTGGTTAGGGTTGCGTTCTATTAATATTAGGGTTGTGCGTTCGATTCCAGTCGTTAGTAGATTTTCTGTTAGGTAGGCTATCCTTAAGTATAAATAAATGTTTAGAGTTTATAGTGTATGAATTCTGGGTGCAATATCAAGATACGTGGTGCTTTAAAAAAATTTAAAAACTAAAAGGTAAACTATATCAATTTTTTTGAAATAAATTTTCTGTATGACAAGTTATTATACATTTCATTGTAAGGTTTTACATTTATATACAGTATAGTAATTTACTTTATATTGATTCAACATATTTACTATACTGTATTAAAAATCTTTCAATGAATGTAAGGATTAAATATTTCACAGAAAGGCTTTGTATTTTAAAACAGTAGTGTAATTTATTTCACATTGATCCAAATTTTATTCATATTTGTCTTTATTTTCTTTAAACTTTATTGTAATTGTTATGAATATTAATTAGAGATACAGTATTGAAACATTTTTAAAAAGTGACTCTTGTCCAACTTTTTAATACAAACATTAAAATATTCTTTAGACTTTTTCTTTCCGTGTAAGGCCAATAGGGCAGGAGTATAAACAATAAAAAAAAAATCTTAAATAAATCTCGATAAGCTCATGGGCTTCAATGTATCGACAGCACAGCTGCCCTAATACAGAAACCTGATTAATTTGAAAAATATTTTCGAAATTAATTAATAATTTCAAAATTATTAATTTCCCACCATGCTACCGTTTTTTTCTGAGTTCTTTGATAATTTTGAAATTATTAATTAATTTCGAAAATTTTTTTCAAATTAAGCAGGTTTCTGTATTAGGGCAGCTGTGCTGTCGATACATTGATGCCCATGAGCTTATCGAAATTTATTTAAGATATTTAATCTATTTGTGTAGATTGATTCGGGAAAATTGTTAACTTCTTTTAAATTTTTAGTTGACATCTTGAAGTTGCCATTTCGAATTATAAAATTTTAACCAAATATTCTAATTCAGTGTCTCTAAAAACCCTCAAATGCGCATTTTTAGCCAAATCCGAAAACTTTAAAATTTTTTCGGTCGCAATTTTGAAGCCGCCATTTTGAATTTAAAAATTTTAACCAGATATTCGAAATCAGCGACCCCAAAAACCCACCAAGTGAGCATTTTTAGTCAAATCAGGAAACTTTTAAATTTTTAAAGCCGCCATTTTGGAGCTGCCATTTTGAATTTTAAATTTTTGACTAAATATTTGGATTTAGAGACCTCAAAAACATAAAATATAATAATATCAAGTAAAAAAAAATTTTTTTTTGCACATTTGTGGCACGAAAAGCTTATTTTGACTACACTGCTAAGGGGTTAATTTGTAAATTAAGCTCCAAACCCTCTTTTCCGCATTGACCCCCTGTCCGGATTTACCAGAACTGACCCTAAACATTTTTTTTATAAATTTGTCGAAGGAATTCAATTATTTAAAAAAAATGTTTGATGAAATTTGTTTATTATAGTATTTACACTGAGAAAAAAGAATAATCAAATTTACTATGAGGAGTGTCAAACTTGAAAAAGTTGACACTTCTGTTTAGATCTTAACCTGAGGCTGGAGTCCCATGATAGCGTTTTGCGTTGCGTTTTGTAACTAGGCCATGAGTGTGAGAGAGATACAGATATAGGTTTGCTCTATTTGCACTCATTGCCTAGTTACAAAACGCAACGCAAAACGCTACCATGGGACTCCAGCCTGAGAAGTGTTAAATTTACATTCCTCATAATTTTTCTCCGTGTAATTATTTTCAATACATTTTTAATTAAATTTCTTGAAAGAATTGTTTTATTTTCAAAAATTTACATAAAATTATTCTTTAAAATATTTCGATTATTTTCAATCCAATTTTAATAAAATCATTTGGTACCAAAAAAAGTTGTTATATCTAAAAAAAATATTTTTTTAAATTTAAAAAAAAAATGTTCTTAAATAAATTTTTTGAGATCAGACTGTAAAAATACACTAGTATACTAATTTTTAGCTCATTAGGTTAAATAATGAAGAAGTTAGGAAAACAATTTTTTTTTCAAAAATTTTTTAGTTTTTCCTTGACAACGCTGTGGCCATTCCCTGGTATATAAAAAAGCCTCATAGAAAATATTAGAAAACACTTAAAAACCTTTTAGGAACACAATGTAAGATGAACTAGGTTCTACTATTTTTCTAATAGGTTTTTGTCCCAATGAGGAATGTACAAGGTTCTAATGTGTTTTTAATAGATTGAGAAAATAATAATTCAGAAGGTTCCTAATGTTTTCTACAAGGTTCCTATGAGTGTAAAATAATATAAAAATATTCTACTCCGACGAAGGCTGGAATTAATTTAAAGAAACTCGATCAAACGAAAGCTGAAAAAGAAAATAATCACCCCTTCAGGGAACTCATTGGCACCCTGATGTACCTGGTCGTGGGATCAAGACCCGACATCGCCTACGCAGTGAACTACTTGAGCCAGTTTAACAACGCGAATGGAAAAAGAACACTGGATTGCATCAAAGAGAATTTTGCGTTACCTCCGAGGAACGTCAAGACTCGCTCTGAGATATCAAAAGTGTTCAAAACATCTGGAAGGCTTCGTTGACTCCGACTGGGGTGGATGCCCAGAAGATCGAAGATCCTACACAGGATACGTTTTTGTTTTGGCAGGGGGGGGCAGTGACCTGGGAGTCCAAAAAACAACGTACCGTGGCCTTAACAACCACGCAAGCCATTTACCTGGTGGGACTGCTGAAAGAAATCGGACTATGAAATCAAAAAATGGTCCAAATGTATAACGACAATCAAAGTGCGCAGAAACTTGCCAGAAATCCGGTGTTCCACTCAAGAAGTAAGCACATCGAAATTCGGTACCACTTCATCAAGGAGGCCCTGGAAAAAGGCAAGGTTTCCATCGACTACATACCGACGAATGATTTAATGGCTGATGTCTTTACTAAAGGACTAAGTGGAACAAAGCATCTCAAGTGTATATCTCAGTTCGGTATGAGATCACGTGACATCAAAAGAAGTGTTTAGTTCAGTGCTTTTTTATTTTTTATCGTTTAAATGGGGGAAAATTATTTCAAAATAATAATACAAAGACAAAACACGGACTTGTTTGAGGAAAAATGTGTCAAATATGTATCATTTTATACTAACTACGTCCCTACGCATGCGCTAATGCACTTTCTTTACACACATACTTTTATCATCACAGTTCCTTTGTACTCTCTCCAGAGTTAATCTCGAGTCATTCGTTACCAATAAAAAGGTCTTATTTTAATCTGGTTATATTCCGTACTAAAACCATAGCCTCTCGGTCTAATAAAAATTTCAGCTCTCCATGTTGAATAGTTTAGAAGTTAAGATGGGGGGGGGGATGTTCACAGTTCACTTTTTATGCATTTTTGGCCAAAAATTGTGTTATTTCCTTGACAACGCTATGACCATGACATTCGCTATAACACACCAGGTCATGGCCAAATATACAGGCGCAACGCCAGTATGGGCCAACGTTAATTATATTCTATTCTACATTCGCTATATTTTTCCTGTAATCTACGTGTGAAAATACATATCTGTACCGAATTTGAGCTCTCTAGGTCAAATAGTTTAGCCGTTTGGAGGAAGGGGGGGGACACGAATTTGGCTATGGGCGCAAGAGTCTCACCAATAGGGTTCTGTCGGTACACCTGCGGTGTACGGAACCCTGAAAACTCAATTACTTTCGTAAATAATAAAATTCTTTCCAGGAATTCAATTGTTTTCAAAAAATAAAGATAATAATAGTATATTACGATACTAGGCCAGAAAGTTGGATTTCCTGGCCGGCGTGACATATAAGGCCGAGGCGAAGCCGAGGCTTTATATATCACGCTTGCCAGGGAATCCAAATTTCTGGCCGTGTGTCGTATACAATTTTTCTGTATCCCCAGCCGAAAGTACGTTAAATAATTATGGTTTGAATAATAAAATAACTCAATAAATTGCCCGCCCGACTTTTGCAAAGTCGAGGCGAAGCCGAGTCTTTGCTGGTCGGGGCGGGCATAAAAAAAATTTATGAGTAAGAAATAATTAGAAGTAAAATTTTCTTTTATGCAAATAAATATTTAATAATAGTAATATACCTATTTTACTAAATTCGGTTCGAAATATTCATCAATTAAGAGTAGTAACCTACTTTACCAATCAAGTGACATCTATGAAAAGTCGTTCAAAATAAAGATTTTTAACATTATAATTTTTCGTATTTATATTACAATATTTTTAAATAAATAAAAACTAATAAAAGAAAATAAGAAATTTCATGCATTATTTTGGTTATCTCAATTCAGGTTAGTGTCAATTTCTGTCAAAACATGAGCACTGTAAATAACGTGCCTATGTGGTTGCTATGCTACTGTGTACGAGTTTCTAAATTTTTGTAACCAAGAGAGCACGCGATTGGTCAGTCGAGCCGGCCACAAAAGTCGCTATTCCCGGAGCTAATTCAGACTGGGAAGACAGTACTTTCGGCAAAGGGATACAGAAAAATACCTTTAAACGTGGTTAGCAATGTGGTGCTCTTTTCATGTAATTGCTTTAAAATTACGTCCGTAATGTACCAAATTAGTACAGCCTCCTTGGTTGATTCATTTTCAGTTAACTCATAATTTTCTTGTAGTACATTACGATTTTCGTAATATTCATGAGCTATGGGATAATATTTTGCCACCTGAAAGGACAATTTATATTAAATATTGTTTAAAATTAAATAAATATTAATTGCGAAACTACATTTTATCTTTAAAAAAAATGGGTTTACAAAATTTCAATATTGTAAAACTACATTATAAGTAAATAAAAATTTATATACATATCACTTACCAAATAATTCATATTTTTGTTTTTTCCCTCAGAATTTAGTGTCCAATCAGCAACAGATGGATCAATAAATTTACAAGAAGAAACTATTCCACAACAAAGATAAAATAATTTGTAAAGTTTTCTCGATAAAAGACATCGAACATTCATCGAAGAGTTCGTCAAAATTTCGTTTAAAAAATTTACACGTTCCTTAACTGTTACTTTTATCTCTGAAAAATATTATATTTCTTTTTATTAAAAAGTCACATATTTTAAAGTCATACAAATCTAAAAAATATATTTAAATAAGAAACAAATAAGTTGGAAATAAAAACAATAATAATAATGTAATGGGAAATTAAATTAATTACAACAAAAAATTAATGACAAAAATAAATATTTGAATTCTTATTGTTATTTTTTTGTCCACCAGGAATTAAAATTTCAAAATACTTTTATTGTAAATCTTTTGAAATTTAATTAAGATTAAAACTGCAATTCCTCCGAATCTTGAAATATTTTCTAAAATTTGAACTTAAAGATACATTTTCTTCTTTTTGAAAATTAGCACTAGCTTAAATCCTCTAATAGTTGAAATAAAAAATTATTCTTGAGAATTTTAATAAAATTTGTTTATAAGAATTCATATATTTTTAAAACAATTCTAATTCAATTCCTTGAAAATTTTTTAATAAAATCCCTGCAAGAATTCAATTATTTCCCCAAATAATGAAATTGTCCGCTGAAATTCAATTATTTAAAAAAGAAATTTTAATAAAATTCTTCGCAGGATTTCCTTTTTTTTACTGTCCTGTGAAAAAATTTATGAAAATAATTGAATTCTCGCGAAGAACTTCATTAAAATTTTTAAAATCCTAATTAAATTCTTTTAAAGATTTTTTTTGAATTTTTTTTTAAATAATGTAGTTTCTTTAATAATTTTAATTGCAAATTTTGAAAGTAATTGAATTTTATGAACTTTCAAATTTTCTTTCAAATTTTTTAAATAATTGTGTTTCTTAATAATTAAATTCTTCCCAGAATTTTATTACAATTTTCTAAAATAATTTAGTCATTCAAGGAATTTTATTAAAATATAGAATATATATAATTCAATTCGAAGGATTTATTAAAGTTTTAGAAAATAATTGGATTCTTTCGAAAAATTTTATTGAATATTAAAAAAATAATTGAATTACACTACCGTCCGTGAGTATCAGGACGCCCCTTTTTTCATGAGTGGAAAAATGCTTAAAACGTAGAAAATAAGAATGACAAAAATTTTTCGTATTTTTTTCCTGAAAGCTAATGAAATTATGAAAAGACTGATACCTGACTGAAGAATTTTCGTTGACTATTCTGTCAGATACAGAAAAAATACTGGATTTTGCATGCTTTTCGTAATTTTTTAATTTCTCGAAAACTAATTAACTTTTTTTAGCGCTCTTGGTCTTGTTTTAATCTCTATTTAATGTAGAATCTAAATTATTAACTGGTATTGTGAAATAAATTTTTCCAAAAAAATTTGAAACCGTAAAAGCAGGATTAAAAAATTCAAAAAATTATCATGAATATTAAAGTGTCAAAAAGGTCAATATAAAATATGTTCATTTAATAGATATACTAAAATTCAAAAAAGCTTTTTAATTACTTAATTATTTAATTTAAAAAAAAATTTTTTGTTGAAAAAGTGTCAATCTGTTTTTCAAAATTTTTTTATCCGACTTTCACAGTTTCAAATTTTTTTGGAAAAATTTATATCACAATACCATTAATTAATTTAGATTCTACATTGAACAGAGATTGAAACAAGACCAAGAGCGCTAAAAAAAGTTAATTAGTTTTCAAGAAATTAAAAAATTACGAAAATCATGCAAAATCCAGTATTTTTTCTGTATCTGACGGAATAGTCAACGAAAATTCTTCAATCAGGTGTCAGTCTTTTCATAATTTCATTAGCTTTCAGGAAAAAAATACGAAAAATTTTTGTCATTCTTATTTTCTACGTTTTAAGCATTTTTCCACTCAAGAAAAAAGGGGCGTCCTGATACTCACGAACGGTAGTGTATTTTGAAGGATTTATTAAAATTTTATAAAATAATTAAATTTTTGAAAAAAAATGTACTATTTAACAAAATAATTTAATTGCTTCGAAGGATTTATTAAAATTTTAGAAAATAATTGAATTCTTTCGTCAAATTTAATTAGAATTTTGTTGAAAACAATTGAATTTTTGCAAAGAATTTTATTTTTTATAAAAATAATTGAATTCTTGCGAAGAATTATATTAAAACGTTTGAAAATATAAACAATAATAATTAATTATGTACTTAATAAGTGAATTTTTTAAATGTTGATTATGAAATTATTCAAAAATCTATGTTTGAAAATGAAAAAATTTTGTAATTTGCATAATAATAATAAATGGAATATCACGTTTAACGCGCGTAACATTTCATAGTAGGTATATAATATAATTAAAAAATATTGTTTAACAAACCTGGTTCATTGTCAAGTGGAATATAATAAAGAGCTTGAAATCCCCATGAAATTGCTACTCCGCAAATTTTTTTATCTTTGTAAATAAATTTCTCATGTTTCATCTTTTTTTCATTTTCCTTATTTTCAACGCCAAGAATTCTCGCGCCAATAATAACCTTATCTTCAACTATTGTTTCACAATGAATTGACAATGCAATGTCCGTTCGTTTCATTAATTTTTGTTTCAAAAGTGTTAATTTTTTTTTACTCGATATAATATTAGCGGGTTTCCATTTTTCACGATTAGTATTTCGACTATTGGATAATTTGGGGATTTTTTTCTCTACTGATTTTTCTATTGTACTTTCATCATCATCATCATCGTCATAAGAAAATACGATACTATCATCATAACTCGAAGCACTTGTTAAATTTGATCGAATTAATTTTTCAACGGATGTTTTACGTGTTTTTTTCATTTCAATTTTACTTGGTCCTGCTTTTGAAAAATCTGTTTTTGACAAATTTCTCGGCTCAATTTTCTCAGAATTTGTATTATGAATTAGTATTCGTGAGGAGGCTTTAATCTTTTTTTGAAATACGAACATATCTTCGGAATCTGAATCACTTGTTACGATGGAAGTACGACGTTTGGCGAATGTTTCAATACTCGCAATTGGAGAACCTTCGGCGACGGAAAATTTTCTACTTTGAATTTCAATCGGAGAACCTTCCGCTACGGAAAATTTTTTCTTTCCGATTGTACTTTTCCCTCCTTTTCTTACATCTTTCGTCACAATTTTTTTTTTCGTCAATATTTCATTTTTTGTACCATTTTCATTTTTTCTCTTCTCACCACAAATTGCTCTTTTCATTTGAACACTGTCCCAAGAATCTTGATCCCAAAATGATAAACTATCGGGTTTTGTTTTTGCCTCTTGAGAATTTTTCGCAACGACTTTAACTTTCGTTATTTCCAAGTTATTCATATTTATATTTGATTTGATTCTCGATAAATTGGAAATTTCTTTAGTAATTTTTTTCGATGTTTCTTTTTGACTTTGTCTTACACTTTGTTTTATACTCTCGGCTTGATTTTCGGTAATTCGAGCAGTTTTTCCTACATTAATCGTTGACGGTTTGCTTATTAGATAATCGGATAAATTAATTCCGGACAAAAGTTCTTTTGTTGTTTTTAAAGTTGTATTCAAGGAACATTTAGATAAAATGCTTATATTTAAATCACTGGCGTCTGTTTTTAAGAGTACAGTATCGTCATTTTTGTCTGTTATATCAAAGTCGGAGGCATTTATTCCTGAGAGATAATTTTTATTACTTTCGTTTTCAATTTGATTGTTAATTCTTTGATGATCTTCTAAATGATTTTCTGAATTTGTAAAAATATCCGATTTTGTCCAAGTTCCTAAAACTTTTTCAATTTCTTTCTCTTCTTGTAATTTTTCTTTTGATTTATTTTGAGTGAGTGTCACTTCAAAATCAGAAATTCGAATTCCAGAAATATCGGGTACATTTTCGGTGGTAATTTCCAAATTTTTGGGAATTGAATTACGTTTCTCGGGTGCTGTTAATTCAAAATCGGATACACGAATTTCTGATGATTCGTGAATATTTCCTACGTTTAAATTAACTTTATTTTCTCCTAAAATTGTGTTAAATGCACTTCCCTCGAAGAATGTTGTTTCTAAATCAATAGCTACGAAATTTTCGTTCAATTGGACTTTTTCTTGAATTGAACAAGAATTCAATTTTGGTGAATCGTTTGTTTTTGATGTTTTAGTTTCTTGATTATTTGATTGTGTTGACGGCAATGATTGTTTTCTTGACGAGACATTCGTTGCTTCAAAATCAGAGAGACGTAATGAACCCAAAACATTTTGTTCTAAAGCACTACAATCGTTGACTGAATATTCGCTGTCGAATAAATTTGGACTTTCGAAAGATTCGTGATTAATATTTTCATTTTCTTTCTCTAGTAAAATATTATTTACAATTATCTCTTCTAAAGCGCTTTCCACGTCTTTGTCAATATGTTCGTAAACACTTTTTTGTGAAATTGGCAGAATAGTATTTTCTGATAAAACCAATGGTTCAAGAATAGAGTGACGACTTTCTTCAATATCCTCATTTCTCGGGGATTTTTGTGAAATTTTTGTCCTTTCGATTGTCAATTCTTGTTTATTTCTTGTAATATTTTTATCATTTTTGGAAATATCTATTTTTTTATTGGTAAGATTTGATGAATTTTGAGTGTTTAGTGTCAGTTGATTATCACCATCGATTTTTTCCTGATTTTCACTACTCGATTGGTGTTTTTCTGAATTAGAAATATTGCTTCCTTGCAAAATGTTTATTACGCTCGGGGGCTTCTCCTCCCATTGCACATCACGGACTCCTAATTCATTCTAAAAATAGAGAAGAACAAAAAAAATTAATAAATTTCCTTTAAACAAATTCAAATGGTTAAAAAAAATGATTTAAATCTACGAACTTGAAGAAGAGTTCGAGCTTCTCGAATTAAAAGTAAAGCCGCTTCACGAGTAGTGAGACCATCTTTTCCAGTAATAAATGTTGTTCTCACTTTATTTTGTCTCGCAAGTTCAAATTGTCCTTCTCCATTCTGTTCCCTTTCACTAAAAAAGAAAATTCATTTTTATCCCAAAAAGAATTAATTCAGTATAGAAAAATTGCTTAAGAACAAAACTAACTTTTTGATAATAATAATTTTAGAATTTTTTGTTCGAAAAATATGAATTAATGTTTAAAATACCTTTCAAACGGAAAAGCTTTGTGCAAAGCTCGTTCGACTTCAAGTTCGCTCGCGACTGCTAATTCAACAACACTAGTTATTCCTTCTTTATAAAGGCTTCTTGCTCGAAGGCCATTTAAACTTGGAAGTCGTAACAAGTCCATTAAATCCCTGCTGACTCCAAATTGTAATCGTGTTTGAAATTGAGCAACTAGTAATTCCATACCATTCCAATTTAATTGCTTACAAAAACTGGTGATCATTCCTGAAAAAAAATCAAATTTCAATTTTTAATAACCCTAAAGATTTTTTTTTTACAAATTTCAAAAAAATATTTATTAAAACGATTCTATTTTTTGTTTAATTTATTTCCAACCAGAAAATAAAGTGATTTCAAAAAATTAAAGTGTTTAAAATTTACCTGCATAAGTTGAAGACGATTGTTGTAAACTTTGAAGCAATCCGCGACCGCAACCAAATTTTTTACAAACCTTGTGTAGAGGTATTTCTCTCACAAGTTCGTAGAGAGCGAGTGCAGTATAAAATCTCTTATGAATATTTAGCTATATTTAGAAACAACAAATAAACGAAATATAAAATTAAAATATTTCGAACAACAATTGGTAAAAGGATTCTTTTTAAATTAACGAAGAAAATTGACCCAGTAAAATAAGGAAAACAAGAGACAAATAATACAGAAAAGAAAAAAACAGTAGGAAAAAAATTGAAACATTCAAAATTCGGAAAAGAAACAAAAAAAAATAAGAGAAGAATTAAGAAAACAAGAGGAAAAAATTAATATGCAAAATTCAGAAAGAAAATTAAGAAAAAATTAAGCAAAGAAACAGAAAAATTGAGAAAAGAAAAAGAAAAACTGAAAAGAAGAGAAATTGAAGGGCTACATAAAATAAGGGGACGAACGCGTGGTTGAAAGGGATAATATCAGTCAGGTAGCAGCGAGCGGCTCAAGGTTTGTCACTGCTACCCGACTGGTAGTATCCCTTCCAAGCCTCGCGTTCGTCCCCTTATTTTATGTAGCCCTTCAATTAAGAAACGAAAAAGAAAAAAATAGGATAAATTTTCCTTACACTTTTGCCTGGTGCGACACTTCCTCTGACTGCAGTCAGTAAAAATCGTTCCTCAACACCCACAAGTTTGGCGACTCTTTTCTCTGGTTCGGACAATGTAGACCACATTTCTAAATAATTCATCCAATCAATTTGACCAATTTGCGATCCTGAATTATAAGGCGTCACCAAATAAACAACATGTAATTCCGTGTCTAAAGCGATACACTTTCGTGCCTTTAGTAATTCCTCAAAGAGAAATAATCCCTCCTTGGGAGGAACTGAAGCCGAGAGACATGCTTTTCCAAGTGCAGTTGCACTCCATCTTTTCAAATGCTCCTCTTCACTCTCCTGCAACCTAAATATTCAAACATCAAATGTTTATTTATATCTTAAAAAATAAAATAAACATAATTAGAAATAAAAAAATTTTTATTACATGTTTTATGTTAATACTATTATTTATTATTACAATAACTTTATAATAAGAACTAAATAGTAAATACTAATTATGTAGTAGTTAATATTGTTAATATTTCAAAACCTTTTGAAAATTATTTTTAATTAATCTATATCTTTTAACAATCGTTGTATTCCGGTAATTTGTTCGCAGTATGAAGTTAGTTGGTGTTTGCTTTTTTGTTTCCTAACTTTTTAAATAATTTTATTCAAAACAAGTATGTAATCCCCGCTTTCTCGGCGCGTTTTTGAGACGCAAAGTATGCCTTTACTTCAAGCAGCAGTTTTACGGTCCTAGGACCGTAAAACTACTACTTGAAGCAAAGCCATGCTTTCCCTCTCAAAACGCACCGAGTAACCGCGGATTACATTCTCGTTTTGTATAAAATGTCGTGTGTACCTCGGACGCACGCATTTCTCGTCCTCGCTTGTTTACAGTACTCGGCTTCGCCTCGTACTGCAAAATCAAGCTCGGACGAGAAACTTGCGCTTTGCGTCCTCGTTGCACAATGTACTATTGCTTCCTCATGAGGAAGCTTTGCATTGGTGACGATTTTCAATTTTTCAAAAGAAGGTTATATGGACTCATTTTCATCTAGAACATATGTATATTCAATTATGAGCAAATGTCCAGATGTATGTGTGTGTATGTGTGTGTGTATGTCACAAAAATTGTGTACAAAATTATCTCATACAAATTTTGATGGATTGTCCTGAAATTTTGCAGGTTTATTGCAGTCATTAATACCTAAAATCTGACACAAGGATTTTCAAAAATATCTACAAAATTTTATTTATACAATTTTTTTAAAATTCAGAAAAAAATTTTTTTTGTATTTTTTGAAATAATTTTTTTATTTGTTAATATTTTTATTAATTATTCTCAAAATTACATTCCTGACAAGAAAACGAATCGATTGATGTATACAAAGTATATATTTTATCAAAATTTATAAAATTAATAAATATTTTTCTTTTTTACAAAAAATTAAAATTTTGTATTTCTTTCATAATTAATTTAATATTAATATTAATATTTTGAAATGATTATTCCATCATAAAATAGAAGCAATTGGCAAATGAAAGTGTAAATTTCACCAAATATTTATACAACAACTTATAAATGATTTATATAATTTTATTTTTAACAAATCTTCTAGACGAACCCTTTTGTACATAGTTTTCAAAAGTTTGCAAAACCGCAATTTTTATATATTGAGGAAGCTAAATGGTCATAAAATGAACAACTTGTTTCTTTTGAAATGTTTTCAATTTTAAAATTAATGTTACCTAGGTAGGTACTGAAAATCATTGAATTCCTGCAAAGTATTTTTCAAAATTCTTGGCAAGATTTTTATTAAAATTTTTTAAAATAATTGAATTGTTTTGAAGAATTTATTTCAATATTCATGAAAAATAATTGTAATAAAACTCTTTGCAAAAAGTCGCAATTTATAAATATTAAAAATCTTCGTAAAAAAATTCAATTATTTTTATATAAACAATAAAATTCTTATCAGGATTTCACTTATTTTCAATACAATTTTAATTGATTTCTTCGAAAGTTTCAATTATTTTTAAAAATCTTGTAAAAATTCTCCGAGAAAATTCAATTATTTAAAAAAATAATTGAATTTTTCACAGGACTTCAATTCTTTAAAAAACTTTTAATAAAATTCAATTCAAGAATTCAATTATTTTCATAAATAACGATATTTTCGCTGGAATTCAATTATTTTAAATACAATTATTTTTTTAAATTTTGCAAAAATTCAATTTATTTAAAAAACCTTTTTCTTAAAAGGAAAATTTCATCTGAGGTACTTTTAGCAGAAAAAAGTGTGTTAAAGTTGGTTTTCCTTTGACTTTTAACCTATAAGATTGATTGTTTTCTAACCTAATGCTAAATTGTTTTTGAGTTTAAAAAAATGTAATAGGGGAGAGTCTCCAGTTGTGAGACACCTCCAGTTGTGAGACAGTCAATTTTTTTTAACATGCAATATTAAAAAGCCGATTGGTTTATATAAAAACATTTCTTTTTATATGAGCCAACTTTTTCGTGTACGCCGAAGCGGATATATAAACTGTTTTTGTTAAATACCAACACTGTGTGTGATAATCGACTAAAAAGCGTTTTTTCAATAAATGAAAAGTACTTTTTTTCCAATTTAATTAATTGGAAAAGGTAAATGTAATGCATTTTCTTTTGGTGTTTTCCTTATATTTTGTGATGCAATATTGCATTGTTCCAATCTACGGTTGAAAATAATTTAATTTTCCTTTTTCAAAATAGCGCCAATTTCTGGGTGTGAGACACAGCATATCACCAGTTGTGAGACGGTGTCGACACCCATCTGGGCAGCATAAAAAATACGACTTTGCAGGCATATACTATTTAAAGGTTGTTTTGATTTTTTTTCTAGTATTTTTGGGCATGTCAAGTGGAAAAAAGTCAATTGATTCAGAAGAAATCAATTTTAATGCTCTTGTTGAAGCTATTTAATTGTGTTTATTTGATAGTCATATTTTTGCGAATAAATATTATTATTTAGTATATAAGAATATATATTATTAATATATTTAATTATTTCTACTAAACATAACGTTTTATGTCAAACTTATTAAATTTTAGCAATTTTTAATGAGTGTCTAACAACTGGAGACATTTTTTTTTTGAAAAAAGCGATGTGCTCGGAAAATGTATCGTAAAATTTTTTAAGTTTATCGAAACACTACACTTTCTGTTAATAAAAGTTGCGTATTTCTGTTACCTTTCGAACGGTGTATTTTATTTACAATTTCGTTTACCCGTTTACAATTTACGGGTCAAAAATAAAACCCGTCTCACAACTGGAGACTCTCCCCTACATTTTAAAATTAAATAAATAAATAATTAAATAAATTGTTTCTCGATAGTAAAATCATTTTCTAATATAAAATATCATATCTAGTTACCTACTACGAAAAAAAGCTGAACTCTTTTAATCAAAGCTGTTTAAAATCAACAGTTTTTTGTGTCTCCTGTAAAATTTCAAAAAACCGAGTTGAGCCTTTAATTTCGAAATTCACGATTCAATTATTTTCATAAATAATGAAATTTTCGATGTACTGAAAATTTTTGAATTCTTGTAAAATATTTTATTTATAAAAAAAATTTCAATATAATTGAATATTGAATTAGAGAAATATTGAAACTATCTTGAATATAATTGAATTTTTTCGTTGAAATTTGATTAAAATTGTTTTGAAAATAATTGAATTTTTCAGAAGAATTTTATTTTTTACACAAATAATTGAATTTTTGACAAGAATTTTACAATTTATAAAAATAATTGAATTGTTTCGAAAAATTTTATATCAGAATTGTTAAAAATAATTGAATTTTTTGAAGAAATTTTATTAAAAATTTTGAAAATACTGATTTTTTTAAAAGAATTTCATCCAAATTGTCTAAAATAGTTGAAGAGTTTTAACTCTTGAAAATAATTAAATTTAAATAATATTTTTAAAAATAATTGTATTCTTTCGAGAAATTTTATTAAAATTGTATTGAAAATATCTAATTGAATTCCTCCGAAACATTTTATTATTTATGAAAATAATTAAATTCAATTGTAGAATTCTTGCAAAGAATTTTCTTATTTATGGAAATAATTGAATTCTTGAGAAGAATTTTACAATTCATAAAAATAATTAAATTATTTCGAAGAATTTTTTCTGAAATTTTTGAAAATAATTGAATTTTTTGAAGGAATTTTATTAAAAATTTTGAAAATAATGATTTTTTGAAAAATAATTTATCAAAATTGTCGAAAATAATTGAATTTATATTAACTCTAGAAGGAGTACGTGAATTAACTCACCCTCTAAGGAGTAACTTTAATCTTGTTTTAAAAGGTTTCTATTTAACGTAAAGTCAATTAAAGATAGTAAACTTTATTGGTGTTTTAATCAGGAAAGCAATAGTTTTATTTATTTTTTGTTAAATTAAAAAAAATTTTGAATAATGGCTAAAGTTTGAAAGCGAAAAAAAGCATTTTTTAAGTTAGAGGCGTATTTTGAATATTGCGTGGGGTGTCCAGACAACCCAGTCACTCCTTCTAGGGTTAAAATTCTTGAAAATAATCGAATTTAATAAATATTTTTAAAAATAATTGTATTCTTTCGAGAAATCTTATTAAAATTGTATTGAAAATAATTGAATTGCTCTAAGAAATATTATTTGTGAGAATAATGAAATCTTGCGAAAATTTTATTAAAATTTTTGAATAATAATAAACAAGAATATTTATAATTATGTACTTAATAATAAGTGAATTCTTTAAATTTTGAATCTGTAATCATTCAAAAATTGATGTTTATTCTTGAAAGTATAAAATTTTTTTATTTACAAAATAATACGTATCATTTACTATGTAGTATTATTATAATCTTTGCTATATAATTAAGAACATTAGTAAACTAACAAATTTACGCGTGAAATGCAGTGCTAGATTTGATATTATGTAAATAGCAAAATATTTTATTTTTAAATACATTTTTTAATTATGAAAAAAAATATCAAATTTCAGTTATTTATGTTCCTCAAATATTAAAATAATTGAAATTTTAATATTTTAAAATACTTTTCAAATTTTAAATAAAGAATTCAAAAATTTAATCTATTATGTAATTAGTTTCTCAAATATTAAAATAAATAATAAATAATTTATTTCGTAATTGTTTGATTCCAATTATGAATTTATTATTAAATCATAAATAAATAAAATATGGTATGTAATTACGTTGATAATATTTATGAAAAATAATCTCACATTAGAAATTCGTTGATCACTAAAAATTGAACAGCTTCCTTCACTGCATTGGAAATTGAACCCTCGCCTTCCTCTTGTAAATTGATAAAAGTACATTTTATATAACAATCAAGATCTTCAGGCGTTCGTACAATATCACTAGCAATTGCTTCGAGAAGAGATCGCATTAATGGTCCAGAATCTTCCAGACAAGATTCTATCGGCTTCAGTGAAGCAGTTAATAAAGTTACAGCAACTGCCTTCTCATTTGATTTACAAATAAGAATACTTTCCCCTGTAAAGTAAAATTGAAAATAAAACTATTTTTACTCTAAATTATATTTTAATTAAAATTAAATTAAACAAAATTTATTTGTATTATTTTTTATTTTTTCTATTTCTTTTTTTTCTTTTATAGTTATTATTAGCCAATTCAAATAATTAAACATAATAATTAATGATTAAAATTTACTAATAACTAATAAATTAATAGATTTCTGTTATTATCTAATTCTCAAAATTAATTTTTTAATTGCACATAGAATAAGACATTAAGGGGAGGTTCTCATTGCGGAGGCCAAAATAAACACAAATTAATTAATAAATAATTAAGAAATTGAATTTACAAATTAAATAATTAAGATTT
This sequence comes from Leptopilina syphax, assembly GCA_032872505.1. Lineage (NCBI taxonomy): Eukaryota > Metazoa > Arthropoda > Insecta > Hymenoptera > Figitidae > Leptopilina > Leptopilina syphax. The sequence continues at coordinate 27,242 of JAVJHT010000036.1, forward strand.
TAATTTAAAAAGAAAAATTATGAAAAAAATTAGGTAACAAAAAATCAAACAAAAACAACTTCAAACTTCGAGCAAACATCAGGAATACAATGATTATTAATATATACAGAAGAAGAAGAATATTTTTATTATTGTAAATTTCTCGATATTTTTACCTGCAGTATCTTTTCCCATGCGACCAGCGCGTCCGCTCATCTGCTGATAGGAGAGAGTATCCAATGGTTTTCCATGAAAACAAGGCGATCGAATTATAACTCTTCTCGCTGGCAAATTAACTCCTGTGCTTAATGTTGAAGTTGCCACGAGAACTTTTAAAGAGCCAGTTCTGAAAAAATTTAATTTTTGTAATTATAAGACTTACTTCGTTAGCGATGATATAAAATTCTAAATTTATTACTTACGTTAATTCATTATTAAAAATTTAATTATTATTATTAGTAGCAAATGTTACGCGCACAAAATGCGGTATTTCATTTATTATTATGGAAATTAAAGAAATTTTTATTTTCAAATATTAATTTAAATTTTAGAATAATTTTATACTAAAAATTTTAAAGTATCCAATTATTAACTAATTTACTAATAAATTATAATAATTTATTGTTTTCAAAAACTTTAATAAAATTCTTCGCAGAAATTCAATTATTTTAAATACAATTTCAATAGAATTTCTCAAAAGAATTTAATTATTTAAAAAAATTTTAATAAAAATTTTTCACAGAAATTCAATAACTTTGAAAAATTTTGATAAAATTATTTATGAGAATTGAAATAAAAATCCTTCGCAGAAATTTAATACAATAAAATTCATCCAAACAATTATTCAATTATTTTTAAAGATAATAAAATTCTACACAGGAATTCAATTATTTTTAATAAAATGTCTCAAAGAAATTCAATTATTTTGAAAAATTTTGTCAAAATTCTTTATAAGAATTCACTTATTTTTAATACATTTTAGAAAGAAAAAGTATCAAAAAAATTAAGAAACAGAAAGTAAACGAGAAGAAAAAGATTATCTTATTATCTGATTCTTTAGATATATTGAGTTGAATAGATTAAATAGAAATTAGTTGAAGAGTAGAAAGTAGTTTAATAGCAATTTAAAAATTTATGGATTGTAGTTGCAATTTGGAAAATTTTTTTTAAAATAAATCGAATACAATGTAAAAACCTAAAACTTCCTTCAATGATGTCACGTTCGTCGATAGTCAGTCCCGCATGGTGAAAAGCAACTCCAAAAGAAACTGTATTTTTTAGAACACTATCCAAACCAGTTGGCGTTCTTTTAAGTTGCTCTAGAGTTTCAAAAATTGCCGTTGCATCTAAAGTTGTTTGTAAAACCTGACCTAAATGTGAATTCGAACGACCTGAAAATAATACATTAAAGTAGAGATTTGATTTTCATTAGAATGCATCTTCGAATTTCTCAGTTATTTTTGTGTTTTAATAATGATTATTATTGCATGATTAGTCAAATTATTATAATTACTAAAATAACTATTATTTAATTAAAACTTTAAAAATAGCAGACCTATGTTCAAAAATGCCGAAGCCGCCTGCAGAGCTAATTTTTCACACCAATTTTTTGTGGGACAAAATATTAATACACCATGGCCACCTTCGATAGTCTCAATGCAGAGTTGAATAATATTCTCAACATCGTTTCTTATTTCCGGTATCACTGGTAGTTCCCTTATTAATTCCAGCTCTCGGTTATAAATTATCGTCTCAATCTATAAAACATAATTATTTTATTAAATAAATAAGTAAATTAATTAATAAGGGACTATAATAATATTAATAAAACTAATAATACTCATAATTTGTAATTTAATCGCCTTTGGTTTTTTAATTACCTTGCATTGCTCATCCAGTGGAATAGGTCGAAAATCTGTTTTATATAATTCCGCATCCAACCAATCAGCCAACATCGACAAATTTGGAAGAGTTGCGGACATTCCTATTAATTGTATCTTGATATCTTCATATCTATAAAAAAAACAAATAAATTAATTCTTGAAGAAATTTCAACTTGAAATGAAATTAATAGAAGAAAAAAAGTATACAGAAAATAAAACCAAAATGTACAAAAAACTGTATTTAAATTTAGAAAATAAATAAATCCAGGGAGAAAATAGACAAATTTCTTGTAGAAAACAAATTAAATGAAGGCAATAAGGTCAACATTTTAAAACATGAAAATATTTGATTTGGTGTAATTTACATTTAGAGTGAAAAACTCAGAAAAATTAAACAAAACGTAAAAATACGTATTTTTTTAGAAAACAAATTAAATTATAAATATTAATTTTTCACTTTCTTCAGAAAATAATATATAACTGTTAAAAGTAAAATTATAAATAATAATTCTACATTGTCTTCAGAAAATAATTACTTGAGTGTTATGTATCTGAGTTTCGTGAGTAAAAGTTCTAAAATATATCCACGATTTGGATCCCCTAAGAGATGAAGTTCATCAATAACAACTGCACCAATTGACATCAAATCTTCTTCCTCTAATAAACGATTTATCAATGAATTTGCTTTTTCAATTGTTGCTATTGCAATATTTACAGATTGAAATCCACCAGCGGGAATTACACTTCCCATAAATCCCTCAACTCGAATTCCACTGTCCGAAAGTAAATCCTAAAATAGATTAATAATAATAATAATTGCTCCTTACAATAATATAAAGCTTTGCTATTTAATATTTCTAATATTCGTATTTGAATATTATCAATAAAATTTTAAAAATTATTACCAGCTTCGAACTCGTTAATTCATTAAAAAATTGTATCAAAAAAGTAGCTTTAAAACTAAATAGAAATAGTAAAAAATGTAGCTGTCGAGAAAATAAAATTTGACGACTAAAAAACTTATTTTAGTTAAATCAATGTACAAAGAAAATAAACAAATGAAATAATAAAAAATAGTAAAAAATAATATAATAATTATATAATCTATATTAATAATCGTTGTATTCCGGTAATCTGTTAGCAGTTTGAAATTAGTTGTTGTTTCCTTTTTTATTTCCTAACTTTTTTTTTATAATTTTTCTTTTTAAATATTTTCAATTTTAAAATTAATGTTTCGAAAATCATTGAATTCTTGCAAAGAATTTTATAAAAAAATTTGAGAATAATTTCATTCCTTTGAAGAATTTTATTATTTATGAAAATAATTGAATTCTCGAAAAGAATAAAATAAAAATGAAACTGAAGTTACCAACGTTTGTTCGACGAAAAATATAATACGTAACAATTTCCCCGCCTCAGATCCAACTTTTTTTCCACATTTATTATAGATACTAATATTAGAAGCCATTAGAAATTATTTTCAAGTGGAACCAGGTAGAGGAGAGCAACCATTTTATTTTTGTCACGGATTTTTCGAAAAATCCACGACAAAAAATCAAAATCATTGCCCTCCCCTTTCTGGTTCCAGTTGAAAATAATTTCTTATGATTCCTGACATTAGTATTTTTAATAAATGTAGAAAAAAATTGGATCTGAGGCGGAGAAATAGAAATTGTTTCGAAATTTCTGAATTTTCGAAAAATCCGTGAAAAAAAAGTCAAAATCGTTGCCCTCCCCGACCTGGTTCCACTTGAAAATAATTTCTAATTGCTTCTAACATTAGTATTTATAATAAAAGTGGAAAAAAATTGGATCTGAGGCGGGGAAATAGAAATTGTTACGTATTATATTTTTCGTCGAACAAACGTTGGTAACTTCAGTTTCATAAATAAAGAGAGGAATTATTTATCAAAAAAAGGTGCTAAGAAATGTCAGATAAAAGAAATTAACTTGTAAATTAATTAATGTACTGCAATTTTAACCAATTGTTGCCTTTTACTAACACTTAAAGCTTCAGTATATTTTGAAATTTGAGTCGACTAAAATTTGATTAGATTAGATTAATTTGGATTGATAAAGTTAAATTTAGTAACAAAATTTTGATACATGATTAAAAGTAAATTTATTATGTGAAAATGAATAGTTATTTTCTGAATTTATACAAATTATTTTGAAGAAAGTAAATATTAATTTTTTTCATTTCAACTGTTAACGGGTTTATAGTAGAAATTCTCAAAAAAAAGAGAAAAGTATCTTTTAGAAGCACAAAACTAAAAAAAGTATTTAAATAGTAGCAAATCATAAAAAAGTAAAATAGTAAGTTTTAGTAGATGAGTTCGAAGCCTGTTAAAATATAAATGAAATAAATAAATTTTAATAAATATACCAACTTGAAAGTAAAACATTTTCTCGCGAACAACCGAAACAAAGGGCAAAATAAAAATTGCCTTCTTCTTTCGTTCCAATACTGTTTTCAAAAGTAAAATCTCAGCAACTAAAGTTTTTCCAGCCGATGTTGGAGCTGAATAAACAAGATTTCTATTTTCTCTTATAATTCGTTCATTCGACAGACATTCAACTTGCCAGGGAAACATTGACTTAATTCCTCTTGATTCGTATTTCTGAAAAATTTTAAAGTGAATAAATAAAAAGACATTAAAAATTACTTAATATTAAAAATTCAAAAACCAATTTATTGAATTTATGATAATAATAATAATAATCTTACCTTGAGGATTTGTCGAGGTAAACCCCAATTGGAAAGTTTCAATTGATCTGAAGAACCCTGTGAATCAATTGTCGTACAATTGGAAGCTTCTTGAGTGGAGGCAAAATATATATTAGTATTAAAATCATTATTACTAGTTGAACTTTCATTTCCAAGTGGCGAAATAAATTCATTTTCTTCCTCCAAAATATTTCTCTCTTGAAGATTTAAATTTAATTTCACAGCTCTTTTTGATTCATTTCTTTTTCTCCTCACAGTTCTCTTAAAGAGAAGTGATTCTTCTTTGGTATTTTCTTTTGAAATTTTATTCACAATATTCTCTTTATCACGATGAGAAGTATTTTTTATTTTCGACGTTGAGATTTTTAAATTCTCCGAATTTTGCATTTTGGATTTTTTCCCTTTACTTTTGTTTAAGAAGAATAATAATAATTTGGTATTTGATGAAATATAGGTACTTGCGTTAAAATTTCTTATTATTTGTAATTGAGTAATAATTGACTTGTATGTATGTATAAATATTGCACATTTTCAAAGAGATTTTTATGTTTATAATATTAAAAAAAAATCGCAGGTTTATGTACAAAAGAAATTTTTCACTGGAGATGAAATTAATGTTGATTAGTTATGTCAAATATAATAGTTTTGTTAATAACCTTATGAATAATAAATGAAAACTTGTGAAAGACTCCAGAGAGCCATTGTTTACAACGTTTACAACTGAGGTTTACACATGTCACAACTAAAGTTTCAAACGGTTCTTTAATTTTTAAAATCCAAAATGGCGGACATTTATTTCCAGACATGCGCAATGAGAACAAAAAAAAAATTTTTCTTAAGTATTATTAACAATTATATTCAGTCATTACATATTTTATTAAATAATATAAACAGTCTCTTCGTACATTAACAAACTATTTGGTAAAAATAATTATAGAACTAATGTTTTTTCAATAAATTTCTTTTTTATTTGAATTTCGCGGCTGTTAATCAGGAAGAAACGGAAGGAAATTTCGGAAATTTCTTATATGCAGGGTTGGGCGCGTAAAATACCTCAGGTAAATTACGGGTTGCATACATTTGTATCAGAATGAAAAGAGCAGAATGACTATTATGTCGAATTCACAAACGTAGAATCTGTAACTTTACGAATTTGTTTTTATCGAATACAAAATTTAAGAAAATTATTTTCACGAATTAACTTTGACATAATTTTTATTTTCACTAAACAATAATTGATAGAATTTTAAAATAGTCGATTTCTTATTTAGTCGAAAGTTTAAAAATCCGAAATTTAATTAAACCTAATTTTATTTTGTCGAATGGTCGTTCAATATAATGTGAATATTAACGACATTTATTATAGCCGAATTTATAACTAACCTAAATGTAACTGAACCGAAAAGTAATATTACATATTCCTTATTCTATAGAAATTAAAAGTGTTCGAATTATCATTTAATCGAATATTTATTGTATAGAATTAATTTTAATCGATATTTCGAAATCTCGAAATGCAAATTAATCTAAACTAATTTTTAAGGAAAATACAACTAAGCGAATTTCTAATTATCCGAAAACTAATTTGGTAGAAAATTTTTGTGGGTGAATTTAATTTGAGCCAAAAAGCAAGTAGCCGCGAAACGTCATCTATTATAATCTTAAAATGGCGAAAAAGCTATTTGTAAGAATGGTTAAATAGTCGAAACGCCATCTATTCGAATTGTCCAGTAGACGATTCATAATTTAGCCGAATGGAAAAAACGTCGAATGGACAAAACAACGAATTTTGAAAACATCGAATTGTCAATTCATCGAATTCTCAAAACATTGAATTGTCAATACGTCGAATGTTTAAAACGTCGAATGATAAAAACGTCGAATGCTAAAAACATCGAATCGTCAAAAGTTCGACAAAATTTGTTTGATCTGAGTAAAGATTTCTTTGTTTTAAGTTAATGTTTACTTAGATCAAACAAATTTTGTCGAACTTTTGACGATTCGATGTTTTTAGCATTCGACGTTTTTATCATTCGACGTTTTAAACATTCGACGTATTGACAATTCAATGTTTTGAGAATTCGATGAATTGACAATTCGATGTTTTCAAAATTCGACGTTTTGTCCATTCGGCTAAATTACGAATCGTCTACTGGACAATTCGAATAGATGGCGTTTCGACTATTTAACCATTCTTACAAATAGCTTTTTCGCCATTTTAAGATTATAATAGATGACGTTTCGGCTACTTGCTTTTTGGCTCAAATTAAATTCACCCACAAAAATTTTCTACCAAATTAGTTTTCGGATAATTAGAAATTCGCTTAGTTGTATTTTCCTTAAAAATTAGTTTAGATTAATTTGCATTTCGAGATTTCGAAATATCGATTAAAATTAATTCTATACAATAAATATTCGATTAAATGATAATTCGAACACTTTTAATTTCTATAGAATAAGGAATATGTAATATTACTTTTCGGTTCAGTTACATTTAGGTTAGTTATAAATTCGGCTATAATAAATGTCGTTAATATTCACATTATATTGAACGACCATTCGACAAAATAAAATTAGGTTTAATTAAATTTCGGATTTTTAAACTTTCGACTAAATAAGAAATCGACTATTTTAAAATTCTATCAATTATTGTTTAGTGAAAATAAAAATTATGTCAATGTTAATTCGTGAAAATAATTTTCTTAAATTTTGTATTCGATAAAAACAAATTCGTAAAGTTACAGATTCTACGTTTGTGAATTCGACATAATAGTCATTCTGCTCTTTTCATTCTGATACAAATGTATGCAACCCTAAATTACGTGGTTTTTTACGGTAAAATACAAGGTAAATTACTTCACTAGTTTTTGACGCGAGGTAAATTACTCGAACATAACCTCCAAACTGTCAAAGTAATTATTTTAAGGAAGTGTCTAAGGTTGAGTCCACAATAGTAAATAGTAGTGATGGGATATCGATATGAAATATCAGATCATATCGATATCTTCGTCACGATAATCGATATTTTAATATCGATATTAACGTTTCGATATATCGTTACCGATATCGATAACATTTTTAATATCGATAATTCTTGGGCAACGACCACACATCACACGTTTTGAGTTTTTTTTAGGTTGAGTCCACAATAGGCACTTTTCTTAGAGCGATGCATACCCTCTACATCGATTTCTATTGTTCGAACAATGGAAATCGATGTAGAGGGTATGCATCGCTTTAAGAAAAGTGCCTATTGTGGACTCAACCTTAATTCCTTATGAATTATAATAGACCTTTTTATCTCGAATAATTTTTTCTCAATAATAATAATAACTTCCGGTCGATATTATTCAAATTCTCCAAATGTTAATACCATGGTAAATTTTTGAATTGTGTTTTGGCTATCTGCTTTGCAAAAAGCTATTAAATCAACAAAAAAAAACAAAAAATATTTGAAGTACTTAATATAAATAAGTGTAAACTCATATATATATAAAATATTTTCAGAGTAAACAAATATTTTAGCCCATTTTTTTACATGTATTTTATGTGTTAAAAGCGGTAAAAGTAAAGTAAATTTTGAGGTTATGATTGTTATTCATGTTCTTTGAAAATATCAAAAACATGTAACTTAGAAAGTTTTATTAAAATCTGTCATTCTTGAAGTGTTAAAAGTCATTTTGTTTACATAAAAAATTTAAAGTTTGCTTTGTTTATTTCAGTTATTGCAAATATGGGACGCATTGATAATATTGTCTGTACTAATAAAATATACATTAATATAAAAATCCTATTTTTTTATTTCAATAATTTCAAAACTTATTTAATTTTCTTCAAAGTTTTTTAATTTATTTACGTTCTTAAAGGCGCTTGCACACTTCCAAATTTTTAGACGAGCAGCGAATTTTCACGACCTTGAAATGCACATTACTAAAAATGATTGGCTCTGACAAAAGTACATTTTCTCGCAGCTTTTTGTAGAGCCAATCATATTTAGTAATGTGAGTTTCAAGGCCATGAAAATTCGCTGCTCGCCCAAAATTTTGGAAGTGTGCAAGCGCCTTTATATTTATTGATAAATAATAATAAATACACGTATTCAAATTTTTTTTAGAGTTTTGCGCCGTCGCGATATCGTTTTTACGATATATCGATATTTGTTTTCGATAACGATATATTTTTAAATATCGATATTATTGATGCAATATCGATAAGTGAAATATCGATGTCAAATTTTTTCGATATCCCATCACTACAATAGGCACTTTTCTTAAGGTTGAGTCCACAATAGGCACTTTTCTTAAAGCGATGCATACCCTCTACATCGATTTCCATTGTTCGAACAATAGAAATCGATGTAGAGGGCGTAGAGGGTATGCATCGCTTTAAGAAAAGTGCCTATTGTGGACTCAACCTTAAGCGATGCATACCATCTACATCGATTTCTATTGTTCGAACAATGGAAATCGATGTAGAGGGTATGCATGCATCGATTTAAGAAAAGTGCCTATTGTGGACTCAACCTGAAAGCCCGACTAGTCGGTTCGGTTCTCCCACGTGACAACCTAACCTCACTTTTGCGGTATTTGTTTGTCGTATATACTTGTTGACTGTTGTGTTTGTTAACTCGGTTAACTCTTAATTTTGAAAGATTGTTAATTTATATTTTTAACATTTTTAATAAATAATGAGTAATTTAAATGTGGCTGAAGATGAAGATGAGTTAAGTTTATGTCCTTCGACATTAGCAGCTCTACAAGAATTTTATTCTGAAAGAGAAGAGAGAGAAAGATTACAAAATAATTCAACAAGCAACGAAGTATTTGATGAAAATTGGGTAGGTTTTAAATTTGAATATTTTCATTATTATTTACAAAGTGAAAATATAGGAACAAGTTTTTGTTTTCAGAAATCAAAGAGTATAGAATCAAAACAAAAATTTCGGCTTAAATTCATAAAACATTGAAATTTAATAGCTTTCTGAATATTTAGAAACATTTAGTTTATTCCCACAAAGCACAGTATTTTTCTGTAAGTTTTCCATGCAAAGTTCGCAAGTTTGCAGCAAACTTGCATACAAATAAAAATGTCACCCTCTTGGCAAGTTTGCAATGAAAACTTGAGGAAAATTTGCAGCAAACTTTCTAAAATAAGTACCTAAAAAATTTAAAAAAAATTTTTTTTCAAATTGCATATATATATTTTGATGAACGATGCCTTCCCTGTAGGGAAGGTGACTAAAATATAGTGCGCAGCTTTAGATAAGGCTATTCAAGTTGGGTGGGGGAAAATTCAAGATGGATGCTAACTGGTGCACAAACATTGTATAGAAAGTGTATGGGATAGAGTCTAATTTTTTAAATATCTCGCTTAAACGAAATTTTTAACCATAAGTTTATTAGGATTTTATGTTTCATTTATAAAAGAACTATTTTTTGCAATAATAAAAATCGATTTTTATTTTTTATTGATTTTATTATTGCAAAAAATAGTTCTTTAAAAATGAAACATAAAATCCTAATAAACTTATGGTTAAAAATTTCGTTTAAGCGAGATATTTAAAAAATTCGACTCTATCCCATACACTTTCTAGGGGCATTCTCCACAATATTTTCATTGAAAAATTTTATTTTGTTGGAATAATTTTTTTTGGATTCTGTATCGAAAAAAAATAAATACGTATTTTTTTATTTTGTGATTTGATGAAAATTACGGAAGTTATTAATTTTTGAAATTAATGTTTTTGGAAACAGTGACTTTTCAAAACCGTTTTTCTCCCTCAATATTTCAAGTTGGAAAATAGAATGACACATAAAATTTGTCGGAAATTTCATGAACTTTTCAAATATGCAATTATTAATAACGAATCTGCAAAGGGAATACCTAAAAACTTGAAATTAAACTTAAAAAGTGTTATTTCTCAAAGATGGACACTTTCGATTTTCAATTTTTTCTCTCCACTTAATCTTTAAAAAGTGAGAAATTTTTTCCTACTTATGAGAATGTGGTGTTATTTCATTTAATTATTATTTACAATATTTTTAATCTCAGTGCACAAATTTTTGAGGTACATTCTATGATTATATAACTAGTTTTATTCGATTTCTGTTGAATGTCATTTGTTTACTTTTTGTGGTGAAGTGTCAAAATTATTTGCAAATTATATAATTTATGATTATTTTTTTTAATAATTCAAAAGGATAGCAAGAGCGTTTAATAAAACACTTTATTTATAATAAATAATTATATTTTATACAATTTGCAAATTATTTTGCACTTCTATGAAAATAAATAATATTGATCAACAAACAAAAAAACAAATGACATTCAATAGAAATTGAACGAAACTAAGATTTATTTGGGTGATTCTACAAACGAAGGACGAAAATCAAGAAAATTTGGACACAACATTTTTTTCTTATTTAAGGTCTGAAAAGTATTTTAACTTCAAGTTAATGGTACTAATAAAGACATCCATAAGTGGCCAGACAAAATATTAAAAATTACAAAGGTTATGGTTATTTATAAACAATTTATCCAGAGAATTAAAATCGTGTCAAGAAAATTCACATTAACATAAAAATTAATGAATGGATTTTTATAAAATTGATTACTCGGGGGTTTACGGGGTTGCTGATTAAGAATCCAATGTCAGTTTTTCAAAATTCAAAATGACGGATCCAATATGGCGGACGACTTTTAAAAAAACTTATCGTATTCGTCTAAAAATCGTTACCCAGGGGTTTTCGGGGTTGCTGATTAAGAATCTAATGTCAGTTATTCAAAATGGCGGATCCAATATGGCGGACGAATTTTGAAAAAACTTATCGTATTCGTCTAAAAATCGTTACCCGGGGGTTTTTGAGGTCGCTGATTAAGAATCTAATTAAATGAATTTTTAAAAAATTGTTCGATATTTATTAAATTTGATTTTGTAAAATATATTTAACCGTTAAATAAGTTATTAACCTACAGGAAAAGTTAGAACTAACAATTTACAAGTAACCACCATTTTCGCAACTTTTGAATCAGATAGTTCAAGATTATTTAAAATACGGTATACTTGATGCATACGGAAATTTCAGAGGACTGAAAAGAAATCAAATACTAAATACTTTGAGTACACCTCTAGTTTTTAACGTTGAGTTTAATTTTGAATTTACTTTTTAATAATTTATTAATTTATTTTTATTTAATTTATTTAACTAATTAATAATTAATAATAATAATAATAATAAATTGTAATTAATTAATTATGATTAATAAAAATTTTTTAAAATTTATTTATTTATTTTTATACATCTATGAACTATAAATATAGTAGTAGAACTAAAAACATAATTCAATTGTTTAAACAAATTGTAAAAACAATGGTTAATTTGAAAAAAAGTTGACCTCGGATTGGTAATAAGCGAAACAGAAAATCACCGAGTAACGATTTTCAGACGAATATGTTAAGTTTCTCAAAAATCGTCAGCCATATTGTATCCGCCATTTTGAATTTGAAAAATTTTAAAAACTGACATTAGGTTTTTAATCAGCAACCCCGAAAACCCCCGAGTAACGATTTTTACGAGGATCAATAAAAGTCATCGGTTTAATTAATTTTTGTTGTAATTTAATTAATAATTATTTTTAACAAATTACGGATGGTCTATTTGTTTCTATAAGCACAATTTCACAAATCATATAATTGTAAAAGTAAGTTCAAGTGTCTAATAATAAAGAACTACTTTGATTTTAGTGGGCTAAACTTTATTCATATAAAAAAATACTTATTCCATTTGTTTGTTTATGTCAATATAATTATTTATGCGAAATGAAAATTGAAAATTCAGTTATAGCAATTTCTTGTAAATTTAATTAGGATTATTTTAAGACCAGAAAATCGAACAATTGTTGAAAATTGTTAGTTTTACGCTATTTTTAGTGATATGGTGTACATTCTATCTCAAAAGTGCCAGACGAATGAGAATTTGGCATTTTTTGTTTAAAAAATAGAAAAATAACATTAAATGAAAAAATCCTTCAGTTCTATCTTATAGAGAATAATAATTTACAAAATATAAGTCTATAGAATAACCAAAAAATAAAATATTTTTTTAAAAAATGTATGCCAGACGAATGAGAATTTGTCTGGTCACAACACAATCTCCGTCACAAATTGAGAAATCTTGGTTAATAGATTAGAAGATTCAATAAAACCTGATTGGTATCACATTTAGTTTAGTTTAATTAACAACTACAACGAACAGTCACTATATCAGAATGTTGATTTTTAATAATTTTTACATTTTTTGCACTGCCAGACGAATGATAACAAATTCAGGGGACAAACTTCGCGAAGATATTTTATAAATAAGATATAGAGAAACGTCATAATTATTTCCATATTAGTAATCTACAACTATTCAAAATTACTAATTCAGTATGAATTTTCCGCAAAACATTTGAAATGTGATATTTATTCTCAATATGAACTGTCATTCTCCTAAAGGGACATGCCAGACGAATGAGAATTTAGCACTATAATGTGTATTTTTTGCAAAAAAATATTTTTTTTCATCGGTTTTTTTTCTGTGCCATAATAGAAACCATTAAGATTTACAATTTCCGTTAAAAGTAAAATTATTCTTTCCAAAATTAATATACAAAACATGCTTCAGACATCAAAATTCCCTCTTTTGTAGAATCACCCATTTATATAATGCAACTCCAAAATGCAAGCATTTAGATTTAAGAATATTGTAAATAATAATTAAATGAAATAACACCACATTCTCATAAGTAGGAAAAAATTTCTCATTTTTTAAAGTCGGGAATTATCGGTACGGCTGCACGCGCACGGCCCAAAAACATACCAATCTTTAAATCACGATTTGTTTGTAAATACAAATGTCAGAAAATTAACAAATATACCATTCGAAAGATTATTAAATTCTACTATTAATGGTACATAACTGAAAATTTTAATAATTTATACAAAGATTGCAGCAATCGACAAATTTGACAAAAAAATTTAAAAAATAAAATTTTTTTGGAAATTTTATCAACCCTTGCACATTTTTTAAAAATTGCAGAAAAAATTTGAAACTTATGTAGGTGTGATCATTAAAGTCTCATCTTTAATTTAAGAACAAAAAAATTTAAAAATCTTAATCGGTTAGCGAGATATCATTATAAACGGACGAGCATTTTCAGCCAAAAACCGTTCAAAATCGACTAATTCAATGCATTTGTCAAAAAACATGCTCAGACGTTTATAATGATATCTCACGAACCGAATAAGATTTTTAAACTCTTTTGGTCTTAAATTAAAGATGAGACTTGAATGATCACACTTATGTAAGTTTCAAATTTTTTCTACAATTTTTAAAAAATGTGCAGGGGTTGAAAAAATTTCCAAAAAAATTGTATTTTTAAAATTTTTTTGTCAAATTTGTCGATTGCTGCAATCTTTGTATAAATTATTAAAATTTTCAGTTATGTACCATTAATCGTAGTATTTAATAATCTTTCGAATGGTATATTTGTTAATTTTCTGACATTTGTATTTACAAAAAAATCGTGTCTTAAAGATTGGTATGTTTTTGTGCCGAGCGCGTGCAGCCGTACCGATAATTCCCGACTGTAGTGTATTTATTTTTTTCGATACAGAATCCAAAAAAAATTATTCCAACAAAATAAAATTTTTCAATGAAAATATTGTGGAGAATGCCCCACGTGTATACAATGTTTGTGCATGTGCACCAGTTAGCATCCATCTTGAATTTTCCCCCACCCAACTTGAATAGCCTTATGTCATAGTAAACTACTGCGCATTAGGTAGTCCAAGTTGGGTGGGGGAAATTCAATATGGCTGACATCAGCTGATTTACCGGAGGACAAACAATGCATTAAATTCAATGGGACAAATCAGTTTTTTAACCATAACTTTTTAAATATTCATTTTTGAACCATAGTGTAATGGAAAATTATTCTTTATTTATCGAAATCTATTTTTTAAAACAATAGAACCAAAAAATTAAATTTTATTGTTTTAAAAAATAGATTTCGATAAATAAAGAATAATTTTCCATTACACTATGGTTCAAAAATGAATATTTAAAAAGTTATGGTTAAAAAACTGATTTGTCCCATTGAATTCAATGCATTGTTTGTCCTCCGGTAAATCAGCTGATGTCAGCCATATTGAATTTCCCCCATTCAACTTGGACTACCTAATACATTTAAGTTTTTGCTATTTGGCGCAAGTTTGCTGCAAACTTGCAGTGCAAACTTGCCAAGTGGGTGACATTTTTATATTTATGCAAGTTTGCTGCAAACTTGCGAAATTTGCATGGAAAACTTGCAGCAAACTTGCAGAAAATGTCTGTGCTTTGTTTAATTGAAAATGAAACATTAAAGACTAAAATTCTAATTTATTTATTAAATACATACACGGAGAGAAATCTGCTGCTAATATTACTCGAAAGAGCACATTACTTAAATTGCTTAACGTTTCTCTTATATTTTTAGCATGGATTCATATACTTATTGTAAAAATACTTTCAATGCAATAAGCATAAGAGACAGTAGCTAATTTTGCACGAAATCTATTATAAATACAAAGAGAACGTGCTATAAAAGTATTAGATTCTTCTTATAAGAATCGCTCGAACTCCGACTGATTTTCAGGCGGACTTTATACAACACAATCTTACCTGTGTATACGCACATATAACTCACACACACATATATTTCTCTCTCTCTCTCTCTCTATATTTGATATTTCTCTGTCCTGTAAAACATTATATATTATATGTAGTATTTAATACTTGTTGCTGTTATAAAAAGATAATATTTATTTAATAGTAAGTATATTAGTTAAAAATTATTGCATTTTTATTCGTGTTTGAATGTATAAGCAACATGTGAAAATTGTTAGGTTATGTTATTGCAAACGTCACCGAGTTGTACGCGTTCCGTTTCTCGAAACCATCCAGAGAAATATATGTGTGTGTGAGTTATATGTGCGTACACGCAAGTAAGATTGTGTTGTATAAAGTCCGCCTGAAAATCAGTCGGAGTTCGAGCGATTCTTATAAGAAGAATCTAATACTTTTATAGCACACGGAAAGAAAAAGTCTAAAGAATAGTTTAATATATTATAAAAAAGTTGGACAAGATGGACAATTTATAATATTTATTTAATTTCCTGAAAATTATTTCAAGATGTCTAAGAAACTTTATGTTGCGTATGATAAAACGTTTGAAATGTAATAAAAAATTATAAATTATAAATATTCTCATATAATAGGAAAAATGTTTTTAATTGTCGTAAAATTATTATTATATTTTATGAAACTGTCAATATACAGAAGTAAAATTATTTTAATACTTATAAGAAAAATGAGTTCAGATGTGTATTCTAGACAAGTTTAAAAAAATTACTATACTGTATATAATATTTTGAAGAATCGTGCACGCGTTAGTTGCGCAGTAGTCTGCTGCGCATACATTTGCACAGTGAGAATGACCTCTATTATCGAAGGACCACCTGCAGCGTGCGTTGCGTAGCTAGTTGGTTAGGGTTGCGTTCTATTAATATTAGGGTTGTGCGTTCGATTCCAGTCGTTAGTAGATTTTCTGTTAGGTAGGCTATCCTTAAGTATAAATAAATGTTTAGAGTTTATAGTGTATGAATTCTGGGTGCAATATCAAGATACGTGGTGCTTTAAAAAAATTTAAAAACTAAAAGGTAAACTATATCAATTTTTTTGAAATAAATTTTCTGTATGACAAGTTATTATACATTTCATTGTAAGGTTTTACATTTATATACAGTATAGTAATTTACTTTATATTGATTCAACATATTTACTATACTGTATTAAAAATCTTTCAATGAATGTAAGGATTAAATATTTCACAGAAAGGCTTTGTATTTTAAAACAGTAGTGTAATTTATTTCACATTGATCCAAATTTTATTCATATTTGTCTTTATTTTCTTTAAACTTTATTGTAATTGTTATGAATATTAATTAGAGATACAGTATTGAAACATTTTTAAAAAGTGACTCTTGTCCAACTTTTTAATACAAACATTAAAATATTCTTTAGACTTTTTCTTTCCGTGCACGTTCTCTTTATATATATAATAAAGATTTCGTGCAAAATTAGCAGCTGCTTTTTGTTTTTATTGCATCGAACTCTCCGTTACATTAAATAGATGATTTCGTATATAAACTATTTTAACCTCAAGCTAAAATTCTATTCAGCAGTGACTAATAAAATTTGTAAAGATTCTGCAAGCAATAATAGCAACAGATTTCTCTCCGTGTAAATATAAATGCAATTTTATAAAGAAAATATATTATTCTACGTGTAAAAATTGTTTTATGCCTCTAATCCTCATTAAAAAATGAATTTTAAAATTTCATTTTTTTGAGAAAATTAAGAACATACCTATTTTAATTTTATTACAGCAATTAAGTCAATTTTGGTATGACGACGAAACTGTCGATAAACTAACGAAAGGAGCAATAGATTCTACAGAAAGTAATGGAAAAATTGCTTTGATTTCGTGTCCAACTTTGTATAAAAGTATTAAAAAAATATGTGGCAATAGAGAAGGTGAGTTTTTGTTTAATATTATTAGAATTAAAATTCGATGGATAATTTTATTAATATATAAAATTCAACAATTAAAATAATTAATATAGAATTATGTATTCCCATAAATAATAATTTTTTTTAGAGCAATTCAATTATTTTTAATACAATTTTAATAACATTTCTAGAAAGAATAAAATTATTTTTAAAATTATATTAAATTCGATTATTTTCAAAAATTTTAATAAAATTCAATTATTTTCACTAATTTTGATGAAATTCTCTTAAAAAATCATTATTTTTAAAAATATTAAAAAAATTCCTTTAAAAAATTAAATTATTTTCATAAATTCAGATAAAATTCTTCGAAACAATTAAATTATTTTTATAAATTGTAAAATCCTCCGCAAGAATTCAATTAGGGTCAGTTGGAGTAAATCTGGACAAAATACCTATTTTTCACAAATGACGTAAGTTTCTTATTATAAAAGGCAATACTTCCGGTTTTATATTGCATTCATTTCTTCCTTGTGTTTCCTAGATTAATTTTATCAACTTTTTTTGCATTAAACGACAACTTTAATTATCCTGTTGCCAATTGTCAAGATAAAAACTTGGCAATACTCAGAATCTCTTGTAGGTGATGTAAACTTGAAATATTGATGTCGAACTTAATTTTTAATTTGTAAATTAAGCTCTAAACCCTCTTGTCCGCATTTACTCCCTGTCTGGATTTACCCCAACTGACCCTATTTTCATAAATTAAATAAGAAAATTCTTCAAAGGAATTAAATTATTTTCATAAATAATAAAATATTTCGGAGGAATTAAATTATTTTCAATACAATTTTAATAAAAATAAAACTGAAAACACTTTGGCCGAAGTCAATTCGATCAAAACTGTTCAAGCCAGACTGTAATTGTAATGTGAAAACATGAGAAATGAAACCACTGTTATTCTACGATGTCTGCACCATATAAGATTTCTCTAACAGGTACAATTATTTTTAAAAATTGTAATAAAATTTTTCTAAACAATTCAATTGTTCTAAAAAATTTTTAATAACATTCTTTGTAAATTTCAATTATTATCAAAATTTTCAATTAAAATTATTTTAAAAAATTACATTAATTCTACGAAATTTAATGAACATCTTAAAAAGAAAATATAATTATTTACAAAAACTCTATAATAAAATTAATTAAAAGAATTTAATTTTCTATGAATAATTTAGTATATTTTAATTGGAAAATTACCAATTACAATTAATAGTAAATACGATTACAGTGAGTTCTCGCGAGTCGTTCAATTCTCGAAAATTTTCAAGATCATCTTCTTCTTCTTCTTAAATGACTTGAGGCATAGCCAACTGTCAGAACATAAACCAATTAGAAGAAGAGATTGAATTTTCTTGCAAAATCTGTAGATGTAAAATATAGCTGTGTTGAGTCATAGAGTATGGTAGGTATGTGGCTGGTCCGACTCTCAATAGTGCTGCGCGCGATGGACGTAAAGTGTGATCCACAATGGTGTTAGGTGCAGCCGTGAGGGAATAGCGAACTGAAGGAGGAGCAAGATGCAAATCCACAAAAAATTGATCGTTATTAAGTTTAGTTATAGCTGTTTCAAATTTTATTTATATTAATTGATCATCTCTACAGAGATAACCTCCCAGCTCCCGAGTTAGCTCCTCATCAGGATTAAAAATTAGGTTTTCAATCTCGACCATTCTCGGGTCCGTATTCGGGAATTTTTTAAGTACATATGTATAAAATCTGTCTCTAAAAGCATCCAGCCTAGGGCAAAAATGAAGAACATGAGACAACGTTCTTCTCTCCGCTCCGCACCTGCAGCCAGCATCCACCCCCCAGCCAATCCTCTCAAAATGATCGGCCGTATACATATGGAAAACGCGGAGTCTTGTGATGGTGTTAATCCAATTTCTCGGCAACGAAAGACCACCAAACCAAGGTCTGGTAGACTTTAACGTCACCCTAGAGAGGTATCTATGCTCCTCGTGATCCACCTCCACAAATGGCCAAAGATGGGATGACCATGAGATACGGTCAGGAGTTAGGATGATGTTCTGGATATCACTCATGGAAGCGCCAAATCCAATGCGATTGCCTCGAGTATTGGCCGAACGACAAATGGCATTGGCTCTTTCGTTGCCTATAATACCCATGTGGGCAGGTACCCACATAAAATTAAGTTGCAAATTCTCGATGGAAGGGTGCTTACTGAATATACGATCGCGAATCTTAAATATGAGTTCGGAATTATTCCTATACTGTAGGCAATCGCGGAGTCTACTAAGTGCCGAGAGAGAATCGGATATTATTAATGTTTTTGCATAGTGTGATTTCTGAGCGTGTAGGACGGCCCTGAACATCGCGTATAGCTCCGCGCTGAGGACTGTTATGTGGTGTTGTAGCGGGGTACCACAAGCGAAATTACTGGACTCGTCCACAAAAGCAGAGGCTGATAAATTCGTATTTATGTTGGATGTGGCGTCAGTGTATATGATGTGAAACTCAGGATAATTGGAGGAAATATGTCTACGGAAGTGTTGTTCAGGATTATCGGCTGTCTGCAGCAGGATACCAGTGTTAGTGTCAACATTGATGGGGGTAGATAGAGATTGCCAGTTCCAATAAAAATAGGCAGGTTTTTTAGTTTTTAAATACGCATCTGTAATAGGTACAATGCGACGATAGGCATTGAGCAACGTAAAATTACCCGTCCTAAAGGTAAACGATCCCTGTGATTCCCTCTCGTCTAAAAGACGTATTTTGGGAATCAGAGGATTCTCTCTCCATGACAGGTTGCGTAGGAAAAAGGAATTAGAGAGATAGGATCGTCTTATTGATAGAGGAATTTCGTTGGATTCTGTAAGAAGCAAGAAGGTAGGTGTCGATCTCATTGCTCCCAAGACCGTTCTCAGAGCCGCGAATTGTACTCTGTCAAGAATTTTCAGATTGGTTGTGGCCGCGTCTGCAAACAACGGTGCCCCCCATTCAAGAATGGCTCTTATTAAATTACGATAGGCAAGAAGTGCAATATTGGGGGAAGTACCCCAAGTTGCTTTAGAGATAATTCTGAGAAGACTAAGTGCCCTAGTCTGCAATTAAGCGAATGTGGCCCTCCCACGTGAGACGTTTATCAAGTAAGACTCCTAGATGTTTCATGGATTTCTCACAAGAAATGGGCATACCCGAAATGTTGATGTGTAGGTAGTCAATAGAAGCGTTTGATCTGGTAAACACACAGGCTGTGGTCATTGTGGGAGACACATCCATCCCCAAAGATCTCAGCCATTCAGTCAAATCCTGTAATGTGGAATTAACCCTATTCGAGATGTCCTCGTCTTTTTTGAACCTGGTATACAGAAGCAAGTCGTCAGCGTACATGGTAAATTTCATGTCAGGGGGTAAAATGTTTAATATGTCACGTAAGTATAAGTTAAAAAGAATTGGTGAGAGGACGCCCCCCTGAGGGACCCCCACCCCACAAATCTGCAAGTCAGAACCGTCCGGATTAAAAGAAATAAATCTTTTAGAAGTTATAAAATTAATGAAATTTATTATGTAGGGATTTATGTTAAGGTCTCTAAGTTGTTTGATAAGGAGATCAGGACGCACATTGTTGAAAGCCCCTTTTATGTCGATGGATATAGCAAGTGTGCTCTGAGCTCTTGAGAAACCATTATAAATATCGGTGACAAACGAAGCCACGGAGTCCATACTAGAACGTTTCTTGCGAAAGCCGTATTGATGACGGGGGATCAATCCGCGTGCTTCAACGTCATGTTCTAATCTGAATTGTATAAGTTTTTCAAAAATTTTCGAGAACACAGAGGTCATAGCGATCGGACGATAGCCTTTGCCGCCCGGTTTGGGTAGAAGAATGACACGTGTTTGGAGCCATGAGGGTGGAAAGGAAGAGAGTAATATCATTCGGCTAAATAGGGTGGAAAGAAATTCATGTGTAGCAGGTGTAAGGCCTTTGATGATTTCCCCTGTAATACCATCAAGCCCTGGTGCGGTTTTTGGTTTGCACGACTGAATGGCGGCTTTAAATTCTACGCTGGTAAAGGGGAGGAAATTGTTGGTGCTGTAGGATTTTAGTGTGTTAATATATGGAATGTTGGAGGGAGGTATATCCTTGCGTAGGAGGTCGTTTTGGAATTTTTTGACACTTGGAGATTGAGAATCGGTAGAGATATTTGTAGAAAGTTGGAATGTACGGGAAGAAAGAGCCTTCAGAGTGCGCCACAGGGTAGAGGACCCTTTATCTGGGGACATATTCTCGCAAAAATTCCTGAAAGCTAGCGTTTTCTGTTCCCTTAATTTGCGTTTTATAGCATCATTCTTTTTTTTTTAAAATTGCCCTATTTTCAGCCGTCTGGTTGACTTGGATTCACCTGTAATTATCTCTGCGCTCCTGCAGGGCCTTGTCGCAGTCCGCGTTCCACCATAGTGGTTTAGAATAAGGTCTGTAGCTTCGACCCTGGGGAATAAAGGCCCCCCCGGACAGCAAGCTTCGCTTGAGACCAGCCAGAAACTCCTCATATATATCAGCAGGAGAGTCTGAGGTACCCAAGGACCGAGCCAAGTCAAGGGCAGTCCGCTCCACAGAGGTTCGAAACTCAGACCAGTTAAGTTCTTTTAGGCAGTATTTAAGAGACACGGAAGAGACCTTTTTCGGTCTAATATCAGCAGACAAAAGAACAGGCAGATGGTCAGAAGAAAAGGCGTCCGAGATGACAGTGGTAGCGGATGTTTGTAAAATGGATGCCGAGCAGAGGATTAGGTCTAGGTTACTGCCAGAAACATTGGCATCTTGATATCTCGTGGGGAGCGTAGTATTTGATGCAAATAAATTCTTAGATAGGGAAAAAGTGAGTAATGAGGAACCCCTGATGTTGGTGCTAGTGTCTCCCCAGCAGGTGTTGCGGGCGTTAAAATCGCCGCAAAAGATATAGTTGTTGGCGGATGGAAGGGATTCAAAGATGGTGTCCCAAGTGTGAGGAGGAATATCACCTCCTGGGGGGGCATATAGACAGAAGATCTGTGTATCACCATATAAGGTGGGAACAGTTATGGAAACAAGGTCAATTTGGAGATTTGTATGTTGGAAGGTGTTGCGTTCTGTAATACGGAAAGCTATCTCCCGGCGTATAATGATCATGACACCACCACCTCTGCCGTCGGGTCGGTCTTGTCTGACTGTGATAAAATTGGGAATCTCAAAGTGGAAAGGTGTGGAAAGCCAGGTTTCTGTTATACAAACAATGTCCGGATTATGGATCCACAGCAGTGTTTCTAATTCAGATTTTTTGGGAATGATGCTCCTCGCATTCCACAATAAAAGAGAGAAAGATTTGTTTAGGGATCTGAACTGTTGAGAGGACATATTAGGGACAGGTATACAGTCGAAGTAAACATGCAATATATGATAAATCGATTCAGAATTAATATTGTTATAAATAAGTCACTATGTTAAAATGATCGTACGTCAATAAGTTATATAAAATCAGGTAAAATTCACTTAGAAATCATGTAATTGTCAA
>JAVJHT010000037.1:0-50000 GCA_032872505.1 Leptopilina syphax
TTCTCAAATCCACTGTTCAGGTGCAGTTCGGGAACCTTTCCTAAAAAATTTTTTCCGTGTATACTTACCCATTTTTTTGCCAACTCTTTCTGCAACTCCACATATTGTAGAAATCATCGAAACTTTCAATGTTGTCGTCATTCTTTTTGTTGTCGATTTTCTCATCAGGAATGTCGAGTTTAATATGCTTTGGTGGTGCCATATTTGATTGTAAAGTGTGAGTTAAATCGTAGGAATAGCTGAAGTAAAAATTACTACTGAGATCGATGCTCTGAAACATTTTCACGTAACGTTGCTCATCGGGATGAAATATTCGTACAGAATCATTTGGTATGTATATCATGGAAGTATCCTCGATTTTGTAAATAGTATGATGTCCAATTACACCAACTTTACGACGTTTAGTGACCAAAATTATATAATAGCCCTCCAAGAATCGAACAAAACCTTAAGAAATAGTAAACATGTATTTTCCTTAAAGGGATGTAAAAGTCAATGCGATTTTTTTATTGAAGCTCTGTGTAAAAAATGGATCGACTTTGACATCCCCCTAAATATCATCAAAAATCTATATATTCTTAGATTCAAATTAAAATACTCAAACACATGCTTTTAGTTTATATACAATAAAAAAAAGAAATTCCAAAAAGAAAATTATTTCGCATTCTTTCATGCATATAATTACATCCATAGAAATTACAATATTGAAAAAGCAAACAAATAAACCTTACCAAGAAGGCCAAAAGCTGATACTAGTCTCGGAAAAATATCCTTCTTCCAATTAAATTTCCAGCTGAATTTAGTTTGGGTTGGTTTGTGGTTTTGTTTTTGTTGCTTAGGCTCCTCAATGTTTTTCTCCGAGGAATTTTTTTCATTACTTTTGCCTTCGTTTTAGTAAATATTTATAAAGTAAAACAAATAATATTGTGTAATTTTTTAAATTTCTTTAATGAATTTTAAACAAAAATATACGAAAAAACAGAGCATTATTTTTGCTTTGAAATTTCAAAGAGGAGCCTAAGAAAATGACAATGAAATATCAAATAATTTAAATATTTAAATTCAATCTATAAAAAATATAAATTACATGCATTTAATTTACTCTTCATGCACTAAACATTAAAATCATGCGTTAATATTGTGAATTTTTTTTTAATAATACCAATTAAAGATAAATTTGTGTTTAATTATTTAAAATTTGAGTTATAAAATATAAAATGCTGATTAAATAATTCAGCATGCAAACATTCCACTTGCAAAAAATTGTCTATAAAACCAAAAGCCTTTACTGTCAAAAAAGACGTCACTTTTTAAAAAACGGTAAAAACTTCTAAGTGCACTATATGTAGATTAGGTGGAAAATTATTGAATAATATATATTTTAAATAAAAAAGGGAAATTTCATCTTTATGCGATCAAATTGATAAAATATTTATATCCGTTTAATAATTTTCTATGAGAAAATTTATTTATTTTTTGTTCTTTTACCAACAATTCCAAATGCTGAAACAACTCGAGCAACACCTCCAGTGCTTCCTCGTTTTTCACGATTTCGATTACCCATATCTATCATATTCACTAAGTCTCTAATTTCTTCTTGTGTATATTCTATTTTGTCATCGGTGACAATTAATTCCCTTGGCTCAAGACGATCAATTTTAAGGACCCGAAATCTTGTCAATAAATTATTAGATCCCATCAAATAAAAACGCTTAAAAAGAAAATTTATTATAAGTATTTTCGTTATTAGAAGAATAATTAATATTGACAGAATATTTAAAACATATAAATAAATAAAATAACATAAATTAACTTACAGACTTTGTTTCATAAAGAGCAATTTTTTGAATTGACGAAATTATAGGATGAAAAATTATATTTTGCCTTTCTGCTCCAATTTTTGATTCCATGTTGATTATAGATGTAATATATTATAGTATATTTGAAAAATAATATCTATATTTAGTTAGTTTTTCTATCTTCTTCTTCTTCTTCTTATGACTTTTGTATACAAAGTATACAAGGTGTCTTCTTCTTCTTTTTTGTTTTTTATGGCTTCGAGTTAATCAGGCCAATTCTTGATAAGTAAAATACTGGCGTAGTTGTATATTGAAAATTTTTAATTGAAATATTGTGTTGGTTGATGCACTTTGAGTAGACTGAATTTCTCAACCCGTTTGTATGATGGTTTCAACAGTTTCAGCTCTTGTATATAGTCGGAAAGAGGAAATTAAGTTTAGGTGTGAATAGTTCGGGTTAGGTTAGGGCTTGTAACTTGGCGATTGAAGGAGAGTCCAGAATAGAGTCGACGCGCTGATACTAAAGGAGAGTCTACAATAGGTGCCAATGTAGGTGCAAGTGCCAGTGCCAGTGCCAATCTCCAATACATTTTAAATGGGTTTGGCACTGGCACTGGCACTTGCACAAGCATATTGGCACCTATTGTAGACTCTCCTTAAAGGCGGTTCCAGAATAGGTGCAAAAGGCAAGGTGGAAGTAGAGACGCATGATTTTCCCCTAAACGCCAAGTGGTCGAATGTTCAAATGGTCGAATACCAAGTAGTCGAATCGTTAACTGGTCGAATGCTAGAAACATCGAATAGTCAAAACGTCGAATGTTCAAAACATCGACTCATCAATTGATCGAATGTTCAAAACGTCGAATCGTCATTTGGTCGAATGCTAAAAACGTCGAATCGTCAAATGGTCGAATGCTCAATACGTCGAATGCTCAAATGGTCGAATGCTCAAAAGGTCGAATGCTCAAATGGTCGAATGCTAAAAACATCGAATTCTCAAATAGTCGAATGTTCAAAACGTCGAATCGTCAAATGGTCGAATGCTAAAAACATCGAATTCTCAAATGGTCGAATGTTCAAAACGTCGAATCGTCATTTGGTCGAATGCTAAAAACGTCGAATCTTCAAATAGTCGAATGTTCAAAACATCGAATCGTCAAATGGTCGAATGCTCAAAAGGTCGAATGCTCAAATGGTCGAATGCTAAAAACGTCGAATCGTCAAATGGTCGAATGCTAAAAACATCGAATTCTCAAATGGTCGAATGTTCAAAACGTCGAATCGTCATTTGGTCGAATGCTAAAAACGTCGAATCTTCAAATAGTCGAATGTTCAAAACATCGAATCGTCAAATGGTCGAATGCTCAAAAGGTCGAATGCTCAAATGGTCGAATGCTAAAAACGTCGAATCGTCAAATGGTCGAATGCTCAAAACGTCGAATCGTCAAAAATTCGAAAAATTTGCTTGGTTTAAGTTAATGTTGACTTAAACCAAGCAAATTTTTCGAATTTTTGATGATTCGACGTTTTGAGCATTCGACCATTTGAGAATTCGACGTTTTGAGCATTCGACCATTTGAGGATTCGACGTTTTGAGCATTCGACCATTTGAGAATTCGACGTTTTGAACATTCGACCATTTGAGAATTCGACGCTTTTAGCATTCGACTATTTGACGATTCGACCTTTTGAGTATTCGACCATTTGACGATTCGACCTTTTGAACATTCGACTATTTGACGATTCGACGTTTTTAGCATTCGACTAAATGACGATTCGACTTTTTGAACATTCGACCATTTGAGAATTCGATGTTTTTAGCATTCGACCATTTGACGATTCGACCTTTTGAGCATTCGACCATTTGACGATTCGATGTTTTTAGCATTCGACCATTTGAGAATTCGACGTTTTGATCATTCGACAAATTGACCATTCGATATTTTGAACATTCGACGTTTTTAGCATTCAATGTTTTTAGCATTCGACCAGTTAACGATTCGACTACTTGGTATTCGACCATTTGAACATTCGACCATTTGTCGTTTAGGGGAAAATCATGCGTCTCTGGAAGTACAAGTGCAAGTGCGAACCAATGCTAAATGTATAGGAGAGTCTACAATAGGTGCCAATATGCTTGTGCAAGTGCCAGTGCCAGTGCCAAACCCATTTAAAATGTATTGGAGATTGGCACTGGCACTGGCACTTGCACCTACATTGGCACCTATTGTAGACTCTCCTTTATAGGAATCGCACTTGCACTTGTACTTCCACCTTGCCTTTTGCACCTATTCTGGAACCGCCTTAAAGCCTTAGGCCGCAGTCCCATGGCAGCGTTTTGCGTTGCGTTGTAATGAGAGAGAATGCAGCAAACGTATATTTGCGTCTTTTTCTCTCCCATTACGACGCAACGCAAAACGCTGCCATGGGACTGCGGCCTAACGCAGAATAAAAACGTAACGTGAACGTAAGCATGCGATAGAAAAGGACAAACCTACTTCTGTCCTTTTCTATCTCATGCTTGCGTTCGCTTCCCGTTTTATTCTGCTCAGGCCTTAACACGCTCCTCCTATGTATTCCATATGGACGAGCGCGTTACTATCAGCGCGTTCATACCGACGTCGACTCTATTCTACGGAAGCTTCTACGCTGCCACCCCCATACGTTTGCTGCATTCTCTCTGATTACAACGCAACGCAAAACGCTGCCATGGGACTGCGGCCTAACGCAGAATAAAAACGTAACGTGAACGTAAGCATGCGATAGAAAAGGACAAACCTACTTCTGTCCTTTTCTATCTCATGCTTGCGTTCGCTTCCCGTTTTATTCTGCTCAGGCCTTAACGCGCTCCTCCTATGTATTCCATATGGACGAGCGCGTTACTATCAGCGCGTTCATACCGACGTCGACTCTATTCTACGGAAGCTTCTACGCGCCACCCTGCGGCACTCACTCGCTTTACGAGGCACAAGGCAAATGTCGTTTGAAGCACCCTGCTAGTGAATGCCTTGTACGATGCCTCGGTGTGTGCCTCGTAGGGTGCCTCGATGCGTGCTTTGTGCGACCAGTGTTTTGAAATTTTAAACGGCTTTAAATGTAAATCAGAATTCTCAAAAAAAAAATTTGACTAGTTCAGGTTAAATAAATAGCTAATTGCTGTTAATATTTTTAAATTACTAGCGCCTCAGACGGCCTTCGGCCGTCTTCGTTGCTTCTATTCCATGTTCATTTTTGTTCAATTTTTAAAAGTTTTAATGTTAATTTTTTCAATTAAATTCTATTTTACTTAAAATATTTTTTTGCTTAAGTGTAAAATTTTCTATTAATTTAATTATATTTTTAATTACAAATTATATGTTATTTATTATTTATTTTATTATATATTTAGTAGTAAAAGAATAATTTCAGATGCAGCTCCATCTCTTAAGTATATGTGAATTTTTAATGTACTACAATTTCATTTGGAAACATGAGTTCGCCCTTCTATTCATATTACCGATGCTTAATCTTTTCGATACTTTTCGAGTTACACTTTCGAGTGCATTCGATTCTTTTATCCCATGTCTTTTTTTAGAAAGGAAAAAGTGTAAATTTTAGAATAATTACAAATTTTGTTGAATCTTGTTTTGAATTGTAGTGAGGGTGTTGCAATGTATTTTAACTTGAGAGATAGGTTATATAACCTCTAGTTGTCTTAAAAATTTTAAGCAAATATGTACATCTTGAATAATTATTAAATTCAATCCTCATATATAAAAATATATTGAATCGTACTTGCAGCTTGTCATAAATAACTTTTTTGGTAGGTGAAAATGGTGAAAACATAACCTTGACATTTTATACTCAAGTAAAAGAAACATTTCAACACCCTCACTACAATCTAAAACAAGATTCAAGAAAATTTGTAGTTGAAGGGTGGCATGACAAAAATGGTCAAGCAACAATTTAACGATTTTACAGGAAACGAAAATAACACATTAAAAATTTTTTCTGATCATTAAAGAAAAATCTAAAAAAACCGTTTGGAAATACTATTTCGCTCAATCAGTAGAAATACAATTTATGAAGATAAACCTACAACCTACATATTAGTGAGAAAAATAAGTAAAAGTGTACTATTTTGTGGTCACATCAAATGCGCATATTTTGTTATAAAATTATAATTGTTAAAAAATATACAGTTTAAAGAAAAACTGAAAAATTAGTTTTTTAATATTCAAATGACGAATTGAATGCAAAAAAGTTTGCTTTGAAAAAGTTGTTTGTTTTCAAGAAAATTGTTAATTTAATGTTAATTTTTGAAAGTAAAAAGTATAGAAATTATCAAATGTAAACTACAAACAGGAATATTTAAAAATTAACAGAAGAATAATATTTAAATTATTGAAAATTAGATGAAGAATAAAAATGATTTCTAAATAGACATACAGTGTTTCAGAGAAATTTAATATATATTTAATGATATAAAAAAGAAATAAGTATTTTTAACGATATTAACCTATTCATAATAATGTTCATTTCTTTTGTTTTTTAACTGAATTGCATTGTAAGTAAAAATATGTAGGCTATTGTCTTATTCTTATTTTTATTAAAAACGAGTTTAAAAAACAATTTACAAGAAAATCCTCTTACAGAACTGTGTAAAAGAATTTACCTGATTTTTTTCTAAAAATATCTCAATTTGGAAAAATTGTTGCTGACTCCCTTTTGTCATGCCACCCTTCAATTATTCTAAAATTTACACTTTTTAATTTATAAATATTAACAGCAATTAGCTATTAATTTAACGCTCTGCTGATGCTAACGACCGTTATCGTCAAAAATCGTCATTCTGGACGCCTGGTGGCGTCCAGAACTACTACTATGAGAGTTACGTTCTTTGGCGATAGAGTGGGGATAAGTTAGCATCAGCAGAGGGTTAACCTGAACTAGTCAAATTTTTTTTTTTTGAGAATTCTGATTTACATTTAAAGCCGTTTAAAATTTCAAAACACTGGTCTACTACTAGTCGCACAAAGCACGCATCGAGGCACACACCGAGGCATCGTACAAGGCATTCACTAGCAGGGTGCTTCAAACGACATTTGCCTTGTGCCCCGTAAAGCGAGTGAGTGCCGCAGGGTGGCGCGTAGAAGCTTCCGTAATTCTGGACTCTCCTTCATGCCGCAGTCCCATGGCAGCGTTTTGCGTTGCGTTGTAAAGGCCTTTCTCCAATAAGGCCTTTCTCCAATAGGTTTTAAAAAGTGTGCAAATGACTGCGTCTGCGTCGGTTGCTATAGCAACACATGCTAAAATCAACGCAACGCAGTCATTCGCAGAGTTTTGGGAACCTATTGGAGAAAGGCCTTAATAAGAGAGAATGCAGCAAACGTATATTTGCGTCTTTTTCTCTCCCATTACGACGCAACGCAAAACGCTGTCATGGGACTCCACCCTCAAACTGTTACGCGCCGAGCAGGGAGTAAGACTTAAGCTGTATCTACAATTAGAAAGTACGACGCGAAACGCGAGAAATTACCATGTATTTTTCTCGCGTTTTGCGTTTGCGTCGCGCGTTTCTCACTTTTTTTTCGTATTGTAGAGGCAGGTTTAGGCTGAAGTCCCATGGCAGCGTTTTGCGTTGCGTTTTGTAACTAGGCAATGAGTGTGAGAGAGATACAGATATATGTTTACTCTATTTGCACTCATGGCCTAGTTACAAAACGCAACGCAAAACGCTACCATGGGACTCCAGCCTTAAGGTACACTCTCACCTCACTGACATAAGAGTGAGAGAGAAAAAACATTTAATTTGAATTTTCTGACTCTCTTACTCTTATGTGTTACCATGTCAACCTGCAGGCAGGCAGACAGGCAGTAGGAGCTGTGCTGAGTTGCATACATTTGTATCAGAATGAAAAGAGCATAATGACTATTATGTCGAATTCACAAAGGTAGAATCTGTAACTTTACGAATTTATTTTTATCGAATACAAAATTTAAGAAAATTATTTTCTCGAATTAACATTGACATAATTTTTATTTTCACTAAACAATAATTGATAGAATTTTAAAATAGTCGATTTCTTATTTAGACGAAAGTTTAAAAATCCGAAATTTAATTAAACCTAATTTTATTCTGTCGAATGGTGGTTCAATATAATGTGAATATTAACGAAATTTATTATAGCCGAATTCATGAAGTAGTATAAGGAGGCCTCACTGCTGTGTTGAGTCCATGAAAATTTGAAGCATGTTTTCCCGTTCCTCTTAAAACTAACGGAGGTGTCGAACCTACCGGAAAAGTTTGAAACTAATACACACACTGACATAAGGTGTGTTCATACAGTTCCTACACATGAAACTCCCTTTGCAAATGGCTGCCGTCGCTGCTGTCAACAGTTGAACGTTTTTTTTTGTCGTGTTTTCTTTTATGAGTTTTGTATAAATATTTTTTGACAATTGTTATAATGAATTGCTCTGTAAAAGGTTGCCAGACAAATTAGTTTAACATTTGTGTCACGCTCTGAGGAAAGGTACATAAGAAGCAAAAAATTTGAGGTTATGTTTTTAATTTTTTAAGTAAAAATACAGAAAGAGAATCAATTATTAATTAAAAATTGTTGGTCTTCAAGTCTTCATTATATTCAAAATATTTAATGAAAATTGGTTTCAAATTCAAATAATTAAAAATAAACTTTTAATCGAGATAAATCTAACACGAACCCAACTTATAATTCGTTTGCTTCTTGGGTACCTTTCTTGGTACTTGGTATCTTTTCTTTAACCCTTTGCGGCATGCATAATATTATAACATTAATTTAAAAATCACAAATGCTTATAAGGGTTTTCAGGGTCGGTGATTACGAATCTGAAGTTCGTTTTCCAAAATTCAAGATGGCGGATCCAATATGGCGGACAAATTTTTTTAGAATTGATCGAAATCGCTTTAAAATCGTTACTCGGGGGTTTTCGGGGTCGTTGTTCACGAATCTGAAATCCGTTTTCCAAAATTCAAGATGGCGGATCCAATATGGCGGACGAATTTTTTAGAATTGATCGAAATCGCTTAAAAATAGTTACTCGGAGGTTTTTGGGGTCGCTGATCACGAATCTGAAGTCCGTTTTCCAAAATTCAAAATGTCGGATTCAATATGGCGGACGAAATTTTTTAGAATTGATCGAAATCGCTTGAAAGTCGTTACTTGGGGTTTTCGGGGTCGCTGATTACGAATCTGAAATTACTTTCAATAAATAAACGTTAAATTATTGAATAATTGTACCGTCGGAATTTTCGTTACCCGATGTACACCGCGGGGAGGTTGCACGATCAGGATTTGTACATCGTTTAGCCCTAAAAAGGGCAGTTTGGTAAATACTGTTTAAAACTTTATAATAATCAAATTAAGCTGTTTATTTCCTAATAAAATTAACTAATTAATTAAAATTAGCGGATTTTAATTGCTATTATAAAGTTTTGATGTCTCTTGCTTTGAACAAGTGAATTTTTTTCAGCAGTGGTAAGCAGCGAAGCAATTTCTTGTGGGAAACAGGCAGAGTGGTACATTGCAAGTTTTACACATCCATGATGTTCGCTTTTGGTCGACTTTAGTACTGCAATGAGCGCAGCGTCTAGGTGAAGCGATAATTTTAGGCATATGAGCTGATTGACTTTTTCTTTTTTCCTCTGACACTTTTGGTTTGTAAGAAGAGATTGTACTTAATTTACGTTTCTTCCCAGTTGAACTTGGTAGTTTGTGTCCTACCAATTCATCTACTAAACGTAGCGTAAAAAAGACAAGTTCTAATTCAGCATTATTTGACTGACCGCATACCTACGGTGATGGTAACAAACAATAAACAAAATACTATACATAGTTTGATGAAACAAATAAAGAGCGCAAAAAGACAAGTTATAAATCATCAATATTTGACTGAACGCATATTTAGGTTGATTATAACAAACAATAAACAAAACACTGTTGAGAGTTCAAAGAAACTAAAATACTAACTGAACTAAAGCAAATAAATTTTACTGAAAGCGAATTGCTTCGCTGCTTACCACTGCTTAAAATAAAATTCAATTGTTCAAAGCAAGACACATCAAAACTTTATAATAGCAATTAAAATCCGCTGAATTTAATTAATTAGTTAATTTTATTAGGAAATAAACAGCTCAATTAAATTATTATAAAGTTTCGATCAATTCTAAAAAAAATTCGTCTGTCATATTAAATCCGCCATCTTGAATTTTTAAGAACGGACTTCAGATTCTTGATCAGCGACCCCGAAAACCCCCGAGTAACTATTTTCAAGCAAATCAAATCACTTTTTAAAAAATATGTCTGCCATATTGGATCCGCCATCTTGAATTTTGGAAAACGGATTTCAGATTCGTGAACAGCGACCCCGAAAACCCCCGAGTAACGACTTTCAAGCGATTTCGATCAATTCTAAAAAAATTCGTGCGCCATATTGGATCCGCCATCTTGAATTTTGAAAAACGGACTTCAGATTCGTAATCAGCGACCCGAAAAACCCCCGAGTGAAGACTTTCAATCAATTTCGATTGAATTAAAAAAAAAATTTTTTTGTTCTTTAATTTATTTATTTATAGTTGTTTATAATTTCACGTAACCTCATTCGCTATCAATTTTTCGTCATTTAACAATGTTTTGATTATTAATATACAAAGATTTTTGGATTTTACTTGAAAAAGACTGTGTATAAACAGATATTTTCACAATATAAAAGGTGGTAATCTGGGTTACCACTATGCCGCAAAGGGTTAAGAAGTTAATTTAGTACACTGTAAAAACAGTTTCTCAATGTAAGACGTTTTGTCCCCACTTTTAAAACATTTGAGGTGTTTTACCTCAAAATTATTGAGGTAAAACACCTCAAATGTTTCAAAAATGGGGACAAAAACGTTTTACATTGAGACACTGTTTTTACAGTGTACTAATTTAACTTTTTAAAGTTTAATAATTTAGTCACTTAAAGATAATATTATCAATTATTTACTTGTGTTTTTACTATATTTTTATATATAGCAAATATTTCTGATGTTTAAATCACTATTCGTTTAAATGTCACTTTTAGCGGACGAAATTTAGGAGTTACCAAACTTTCCCTGCAGGGTTCGCCACCTCTATTAGTTTTAAGAGAAACGGAAAAATTTGCTTCAACTTTTCTAGAGAGTGGGAACTCCTTAGGCTGGAGTTCCATGGTAGCGTTTTGCGTTGCGTTTTGTAACTAGGCAATGAGTGCAAATAGAGCAAACCTATATCTGTATCTCTCTCACACTCATGGCCTTGTTACAAAACGCAACGCAAAACGCTGTCATGGGACTCCAGCCTAAAGGAGCATTCAGACCTCTGCAGGCTGTCTGGCTGCGCAGCCAGAAGCAATAAGAGTAAGGGAGAAGGTGTAATAAATTTGAATTTCCTTACTCTCTTACTCTTGTACGTCACCATGGCAACCTGCAGGCAGACAGACAGGCTGCAGAGGTCTGAACGCTCCATTATACTACTTCATGGCCGAATTTATAACTAACCTAAATGTAACTGAACCGAAAAGTAATATTACATGTTCCTTATTCTATAGAAATTAAAAGTGTTCGAATAATCATTTAATCGAATATTATTATATAGAATTAATTTTAATCGATATTTCGAAATCTTGAAATGCAAATTAATCTAAACTAATTTTTAATGAAAATGCAACCAAGCGAATTTCTAATTATCCGAAAGCTAATTTGGTAGAAAATTTTTGTGGGTGAATTTAATTTGAGCCAAAAAGCAAGTAGCCGAAACGTCATCTATTATAATCTTAAAGTGGCGGAAAAGCTATTTGTAAGAATGGTTAAATAGTCGAAACGCCATCTGTTCGAATTGTCCAGTAGGCGATTCGTAATTTAGGGTGTTTTCGACGTTGACACTCTGAGCGCTCTGAAAGTACGAAACGTGGTTGGTTGGTCTAGGGGAATTCTGAATGTTGATTGGCTGACCTTCAAAATTCATAGTTTCATGCTCTGGTTTCCACACTCTGTATAGCTCTGTATCAAAGGTCCGAGCTATACAGAGTGTGGAAACCAGAGCATGAAACTATGAATTTTGAAGTTCAGCCAATCAACATTCAGAATTCCCCTAGACCAACCAACCACGTTTCGTACTTTCAGAGCGCTCAGAGTGTCAACGTCGAAAACACCCTTACTCGAATGGAAAAAACGTCGAATTTTAAAAACATCGAATGGATAAAATGTCGAATTTTAAAAACATCGAATTGTCAATACGTCGAATGTTCAAAACGTCGAATGATAAAAACGTCGAATGCTAAAAACATCGAATCGTCAAAAGTTCGAAAAAATTTGTTTGATTTAAGTAAAGATTTCTTTGTTTTAAGTTAATGTTTACTTAGATCAAACAAATTTTTTCGACCTTTGATGATTCGATGTTTTTAGCATTCGACGTTTTTATCATTCGACGTTTTGAACATTCGACGTATTGACAATTCGATGTTTTGAGAATTCGACAAATTGACAATTCCATGTTTTTAAAATTCGACGTTTTGTCCATTCGACGTTTTTTCCATTCGACTAAATTACGAATCGTCTACTGGACAATTCGAACAGATGGCGTTTCGACTATTTAACCATTCTTACAAATAGCTTTTCCGCCACTTTAAGATTATAAAGGACTAAGCACAACTGTTTCGTGAACGGCGTTCGCGAACGCAAAGAATGAATTAAAAAAGGACAGAAATATATTTGTGTCCTTTCTATCTCATGCGTCTCGTTCGCGAACGACTTTCGCGAATCTATTGTTCGTTGGCCTTAATAGATGACGTTTCGGCTACTTGCTTTTTGGCTAGCGCCTTAAGGCGCTTGCACACTTCCAAATTTTTAGGCGAGCAGCGAATTTTCACGGCCTTGAAATGCACATTACTAAATATGATTGGCTCTGACAAAGTACATTTTCACGCAGCTTTTTGTAGAGCCAATCATATTTAGTAATATGAGTTTCAAGGCCATGAAAATTCGCTGCTCGCCCAAAATTTTGGAAGTGTGCAAGCGCCTTTAATACGGAAGCTTCTACGCGCTACCCTGCGGCACTCACTCGCTTTACGAGGGGTAGTAGCTGAAATCGCCGACGAACAGTTTCGCCGAACTAGAGATGCAAAATTCTCGGTAATTTAAAATCCGGTTATATTCTCGAGAATATGACCGGGAAAATTCTTCTTCCGGAGAATTTAAGAGAATTTTCTCTACATTTAAATGCATGCGCGCACTTATTTGTTTTAAAATAAAAAAAAATTGTATAAATTAAAATTGATAATAATTAATGAAATAATTAACATTACATAATATTAATAAATAAAATAATTAATTCCGTAACAATATAATTTCGTTAGAATAAATAAATAATTAATATTTTTAAAAATAAAAAACTTATGTTTCCGTATACAACTGAAAAAATCATAATTTCAATAATTTATTTATTTATTTATTGAAAATAAGTCAATAATAATATTGTATAAAATAAAAGTTAAATTGGTATAAAATACTTGAAGTAATTTGATGGAAATAAATAATGTTTTTAAGATGTGATTGATAAATTTAGATTTTTAGGTTATGTCTGGATCACATTTTCGTATTAGTTTTGTTGTAAGAATATTGTAATCATAACTTAAGTTCTATTTCAATTGAATAGTTTAATATCTTTTAAAAGTAATTATTATTAATTAATACTAATAATTATAATACTAATCATATAAAAATAGCAGACAATAGTGCTGTACACCAACGAATTATCTAATCAGATATACCAGTACACAAGCACAAAAATTCTCATAAATTCTCTTGGAGAATTTTGGTCGGTTATATTCTCGGTTATATTCTCGTTCCCGTTCTCCGGGTAATATTACCTCTTCGCATCTCTACCCCGAACGATGATTTCGTCGAAAAGTGCTACATTCAGAGTGTACTTTGAAGAGGCAAATAGTAGAGTGTCTACTCTGTTAAAAGATGAATTCAGATAATTTTAATTGCGATGCGTGAATTATAGGTGGATTAGTTGTACCTCTTGTGTTGAATAAAAGCCCAGTAAAAAAAGAAGTATTGAGTGGAGCGTTTAGGAATTGAGTGAAGCTCTGATGAGCCAATACGGATTCGAGTAAAAACCGTATTGGGACGTTTGACTCAATCTTTTTTTCATCCGCCGAATACGGTCTTATTTTAGCATTAAAATTAAAATCACATGAGCAGAGTACACATTATAAATTGAAAGCACAATTGTCCTGGAATGTAAAAATGCCGATTTATATAAGAAACTGTGAATATTTTTTATTTTTTGTTAAAAATTGGTAAAAGCAAATTTTGACAAGCGCGACTGATTTTACCATGTGAATAAATGAAGTGGCAAGTTTAAATGGACTAAAAGAAATCTTCTGTTACCGACAGAAAGTTCCTAGAAAACAATGAAATTTCATTGTTTTGTTGAATTTACCACAATTCTCTAGGTTCTGTCGGTAAAAGTAGATTTCTTTTAGTCCATTTAAACTTGACACTTTATTTATTCACATGGTAAAATCAGTCGCGCTTGTCAAAATTTGCTTTTACCAATTTTTAACAAAAAATAAAAAATATTCACAGTTTCTTAACTAAATCGGCATTTTTACATTCCAGGACAATTGTGCTTTCAATTTATAATGTGTACTCTGCTCATGTGATTTTAATTTTAATGCTAAAATAAGACCGTATTCGGCGGATGAAAAAAAGATTGAGTCAAACGTCCCAATACGGTTTTTACTCGAATCCGTATTGGCTCAGAGCTTCACTCAATTCCTAAACGCTTCACTCAATACTTCTTTTTTTACTGGGAGGGAGAAAGAGTTTATAAATAATAATTTTGACAGGTAAAAAGTGAATAATAATTTAATAAAGATAAGTTACTTTATATTAATTAGAAATATAATTAATAATTTTAATAAAATGTTTTGTGTGTAATTATTTATTTTCAATTAATTGAAATTACTTTTGATAATAGTAGAAATAAACATCTTGCAAATTTTTTATTTTATTAAT
The DNA here is from genome assembly GCA_032872505.1 of Leptopilina syphax. Lineage (NCBI taxonomy): Eukaryota > Metazoa > Arthropoda > Insecta > Hymenoptera > Figitidae > Leptopilina > Leptopilina syphax. Next base: position 14,863 of record JAVJHT010000037.1, read on the forward strand.
TGTTACTTGCAATTGACTAATTGTAAATAATCTAACCTACAAATTATTAATTCGATAATTGATATTGATTAATTTTAAATAAACTAATTTTCATGTTATGAATTTTTTGTCATTTTAATTGATAAATTTTAAATTCTGTAAACTGTCGTGTACGTTGTTAAGTTTCTGTTTAAGAATTTTCTTGTTAATTGCAAACTTAAAATATGTAATAAAAAACTTGTATTCATAAGAAAATAAAAGATTCGTAAATAATAATTTTATTATTAAAATGAGATTCTAACTCCTCCTACTTTAAGAAAGCAATTTTTTAAGTCGTTGGCTCAACATTTACAAAAAGGGAGTGAATATTTAATTTTTCAAAAGTTACATTTAGTATTAACCAATTAAGAAACAAAAGACTTCTGGCCAATAAAAATAACTCCACCTAAAATAATAAACAAACTCCTCCCATTTTCAAAATCAATTTTTCTATTTGTTGGTTGAGTTGAACAAAATGGAAAAAAAATTAATATTTAAAAAATAAATCACATAATTCCAACCCCCAAAAGGAAAAATGGATGATTTAGACCAATTAAAATAAAATTTAAACATTCTTAAAGAATCTTATTTTTCATTTGTTGCTTCAATAGAACAAAATGGAGAAAATATTAATATTTAAAAAATATAAAATTTAGTCCCAACCCCCAAAAGATAAAATGGCAGTTTGTCTTAAATTGGTCTTAATTAAATTAAATTTTAAACTCCTCCCTCTCAATAAAAGCTACTTTTTATTCGTGGGTTCAATAGAACAAAATGGAGAAAATACTAATATTTAAAAAATATAAAATTTAGTCTCAACCCCTCACGAAAAAGTAGACTGCTATTAGCCAATAAAAAAGGATTAAAACTCCTCCTATTTTCAAAATCAACTTTTCTATTTGTTGATTGAGTTAATTATATGGAGAAAAAGTTAATATTTAAAAAATAAATCATATAATTCCAACCCCCAAAAGGAAAAATGAATAATTTAGACCAATTAAAATAAAATTTAAACTCCTTTTTCTTAAAGAAAGCTATTTTTTTATTTGTTGGTTCAGTAGAAAAAATGGAAGAATATTTATAATTTTAAAAACATAAAATTTAACCACAACCCTTTCCAAAAAATAGGAGGAGTTTTAATTTAATTTTCTATTCTTTAGTATAGACTTTATTTTTTCTTTTTCTTTTGTGTTTCTCCATATAATTAACTCAATCAACAAATAGAAAAGTTGATTTTGAAAATAGGAGGAGTTTTAATCCTTTTTTATTGGCTAATAGCAGTCTACTTTTTCGTGAGGGGTTGAGACTAAATTTTATATTTTTTAAATATTAGTATTTTCTCCATTTTGTTCTATTGAACCCACGAATAAAAAGTAGCTTTTATTGAGAGGGAGGAGTTTAAAATTTAATTTAATTAAGACCAATTTAAGACAAACTGCCATTTTATCTTTTGGGGGTTGGGACTAAATTTTATATTTTTTAAATATTAATATTTTCTCCATTTTGTTCTATTGAAGCAACAAATGAAAAATAAGATTCTTTAAGAATGTTTAAATTTTATTTTAATTGGTCTAAATCATCCATTTTTCCTTTTGGGGGTTGGAATTATGTGATTTATTTTTTAAATATTAATTTTTTTTCCATTTTGTTCAACTCAACCAACAAATAGAAAAATTGATTTTGAAAATGGGAGGAGTTTGTTTATTATTTTAGGTGGAGTTATTTTTATTGGCCAGAAGTCTTTTGTTTCTTAATTGGTTAATACTAAATGTAACTTTTGAAAAATTAAATATTCACTCCCTTTTTGTAAATGTTGAGCCAACGACTTAAAAAATTGCTTTCTTAAAGTAGGAGGAGTTAGAATCTCATTTTAATAATAAAATTATTATTTACGAATCTTTTATTTTCTTATGAATACAAGTTTTTTATTACATATTTTAAGTTTGCAATTAACAAGAAAATTCTTAAACAGAAACTTAACAACGTACACGACAGTTTACAGAATTTAAAATTTATCAATTAAAATGACAAAAAATTCATAACATGAAAATTAGTTTATTTAAAATTAATCAATATCAATTATCGAATTAATAATTTGTAGGTTAGATTATTTACAATTAGTCAATTGCAAGTAACAATTAATAAAATAAAAAATTTGCAAGATGTTTATTTCTACTATTATCAAAAGTAATTTCAATTAATTGAAAATAAATAATTACACACAAAACATTTTATTAAAATTATTAATTATATTTCTAATTAATATAAAGTAACTTATCTTTATTAAATTATTATTCACTTTTTACCTGTCAAAATTATTATTTATAAACTCTTTCTCCCTTTTATTCAACACAAGAGGTACAACTAATCCACCTATAATTCACGCATCGCAATTAAAATTATCTGAATTCATCTTTTAACAGAGTAGACACTCTACTATTTGCCTCTTCAAAGTACACTCTGAATGTAGCACTTTTCGGCAAAATCATCGTTCGGCGAAACTGTTTGTCGGCGATTTCAGCTACTACCTTACGAGGCACAAGGCAAATGTCGTTTGAAGCACCCTGCTAGTGAATGCCTTGTACGATGCCTCGGTGTGTGCCTCGTAGGCAGGGTTGGGCGCGTAAAATACCTCAGGTAAATTACGTGGTTTTTTATGCAACATTGTTGACAACAAAATGTGAGGTTATAAACGATTTCATTTGAACCAGGTAATTTCAATGGAGTTGAAGAAAGCCGGTTTTTCTCAAAAATATCGTTTTTTCTTGCCTTAGACATTGTGTAATAAAACACTTTTTTGTAATAAAAGGTTTTTAAATCTTAAATAATTACAGTGTTATTTAAAAACATAAAAAAAATAGGACGTCAAACCCGTCAAACGGTCAAATTAAAAATAATAAGTCCGCCATATTGAACGTGTAATTTACAGTATTTTACAGTTTATTACGTAAAATACCTCGTTTGAGGTATATTTTACGTAGAAAACCTAAAGTGACGCGTCACTTCCCATCACTGCTCGTAGGGTGCCTCGATGCGTGCTTTGTGCGACCAGTAGTAGACCAGTGTTTTGAAATTTTAAATGGCTTTAAATGTAAATCAGAATTCTCAAAAAAAAAATTTGACTAGTTCAGGTTAAATTAATAGCTAATTGCTGTTAATATATTTCTAAATTAAAAAGTGTAAATTTTAGAATAATTGAAGGGTGGCATGACAAAAGGGAGTCAGCAACAATTTTTCGAAATTGAGATATTTTTAGAAAAAAATCATGTAAATTCTTTTACACAGGTCTGTAAGAGGATTTTCTTGTAAATTGTTTTTTAAACTCGCTTTTAATAAAAATAAGAATAAGACAATAGCCTACATATTTTTACTCACAATGCAATTCAGTTAAAAAACAAAAGAAATGAATATTATTATGAATAGATTAATATCGTTAAAAATATTTATTTCTTTTTTATATCATTAAATATATATTAAATTTCTCTGAAAAACTGTATGTCTATTTAGAAATAATTTTTATTCTTTATCTAATTTTTAATTATTAAATATTATTCTTCTGTTAATTTTTAAATATTCCTGTTTGTAGTTTACATTTGATAATTTCTATACTTTTTACTTTCAAAAGTTAACATTAAATTAACAATTTTCTTGAAAACAAACAACTTTTTCAAAGCAAACTTTTTTGCATTCAATTCGTCATTTCAATATTAAAAAACTAATTTTTCAGTTTTTCTTTAAACTGTATATTTTTTAACAATTATAATTTTATAACAAAATATGCGCATTTGACGTAACCACAAAATAGTACACTTTTACTTATTTTTCTCACTAATATGTAGGTTGTAGGTTTATCTTCATAAATTGTATTTCTACTGATTGAGCGAAATAGTATTTCCAAACGGTTTTTTTAGATTTTTCTTTAATGATCAGAAAAAATTTTTAATGTGTTATTTTCGTTTCCTGTAAAATCGTTAAATTGTTGCTTGACCATTTTTGTCATGCCACCCTTCAATTACAAATTTTGTTGAATCTTGTTTTAGATTGTAGTGAGGGTGTTAAAATGTTTCTTTTACTTGAGTATAAAATGTCAAGGTTATGTTTTCACCATTTTCACCTACCAAAAAAGTTATTTATGACAAGCTGCAAGTACGATTCAATATATTTTTATATATGAGGATTGAATTCAATAATTATTTAAGATGTACATATTTGCTTAAAATTTTTAAAACTAGAGGTTATATACACTGTAAAAAATAAAAAAATCTTACAACTTGAATTTGTAAAATTACATAGAAAAATTTTTGTAATTTTACAACTTTCAGTTTAACGATAATGCACTTTTTGAGGTTATAAGTAAAACTTAATTTGTAACTTTACAACAATCATAGTGGGAAGTATACATGGCGCTGTAGTAATACAGAATTCAATTGCTACAGTGTCTCATTGGAAGTAGGTAATTTTTGGACCCTCTTTCAATGTAGCAAGATTACAGCAAAATGTAAAAGTACAAAAATTTGTAAAGCTGCTAAAATCTATGTATTATTTCAACATAAATTAGAGCAATATTACAGTTTATTGTCAATTTGATAAAGTAAGCGTTTCATAGAGATTATTCATTGAGAATTATATCGTATAGTTTTAAAATTGTAATTTTACATTTTACGATGTACACTTACATAACCTCAAAGCTATATTAGAAGTTCTTGCTGTTGATCAGACCTATCCAACGAACCGAAATTCTGTTGTATCTTAGCGATTCCACTTGTTTAGTTCGTCTCTAGCGGCGCTACCTTCATTCCACCCTATCCACCCTATGTACAAATTTGCAATGCATTATAAAGTCGTTGTGATTATTAGCGTTTTTGAGTTTTCTTTCTAATTTAGTGTAATTTTATCTTTGTTTTTCTTTTAAATTATATTTAGTGTATTAAGATTCATTATTTAAGTGTTTCTATATATTCTATATATAGTTAAAATAAAATTAAAATAATGGCTCCCTCCAAGGGAAGCAAGTGTATAGTGCCGAACTGCAAAGCAGGTTATGCTTCTTGTAAGCAAAAATTTAGTTTATTCTCAGTGCCAGATGATGAAAAAATGGTAGAACAATGGCAAAAAGCGATTCCTCGCAAAGACTTTGTTGTGCAAAGTGGACAGGTTGTATGTCAACAACACTTTTTAGAAGATGACATTGTTTGGAAGAAGGAAGTGAAAGCTCCAGATGGATCTGTCATGTCATCAGTATGTATAAATATTTTTAAAGTTTAAAAAATTTATTTATTATTAAAAAAATATGCGAATTATTTCAATAATTAATAAATGTATTTATGTATATTCATTATATTATATGTTTTAATGTAGTTGACTTTTGAAAAAAAATGTTAAACAATTTAATATAGGTACACTTTCAATAATTATCAAATTTTAAATTGTAAAAAGTGAGCTTAAATTATTATTTTTTTTAGGCGAAATTAAAAAGACCGTATCTTAAACACGGCAGTATTCCAAGAATATTCCCTGACTGTCCTAAGTATTTAACAAATACTACCAAACAGCGAAAACCACCAAAAAAAAGGGAACCATTTTTCGATACCAAGAGTGCAAAAAGAATAAGGCTGGAAGAAAACAACGTTTTATTAACTGACGAGAATAAAATTCAAAATAAATCAGAAAATATGGACCATTCTTCACCTCCTGAAAAAACTTCGAATGAAAATGTTAATATTGAGAATCAAAATAAAGAAAATGGAAATGACCATGCTCCACCTCCTGACAAAACTTCGAATGAAAATGTTAATTTTGAGACTCAAAATGAAGAACAAGAGAAGGATTTCTTTAAAGTTTTGTTTGACGATTTGAATAGTATTAAAATTCCAATTTCATGGAATCGTCGTCAAACAAGAATTGGTGACATTGAAGCAATAGAATTCTCTCAAGCAATATCTAAAAGGGTTGAAAATAAAATATTGTTTGTTTCATCTAAAAAAATTTTGTTATTTGCTGACTTAACAGTTCAAGCTGAAGTGACAGATATTTCTTTCGATTTGAATGAGCTTGGATTTTCAAAAACACATGTTTCGTCAATTGAAGATATTGAAAACCTGGTTAAGCAGTTTAATTCAGCTAAAGTTTGTTCTGGATATGCTTCACCAACATCTGTAAGGAATGTTGAAAGTTCCTATGCTACACGTGATTCCGAGGGTCGATTACGTCACGTAAAGTGCAAACTAATTAAGGGGTCGTCCATACACCACGTGGACAGTTTAGGGGGGAGGGGGGGTCCGCCAAAAATCCACGATTTTCCACGAGGGGGGAGGGGGGGTCAATACAAATGTCCACGTGGACACAAAAGTTTAATTTTATATCTTTTTTTTCTTTATATTCAACTTTATTATTAGATTATTATTAGATTGTGATCAGACAATATTTATAATCCGAAATTTATTTAACTGTCAAAAAAACGCCAAATTCTTTTTTAATTTATATTACAAAATCATTATCGTAAATGCACAAATATGAATATATGCAAATTTGACAATTAGGAATACAAAGCAACCTCTACAAACTCTTACAAATTCTAAAAAAAATAATTTCTATTATTGTTTATGTGAAGGCTCAAAGCTATTGGATTTTAGAAAATTTTTAGATTTGTTACAGAAGAGATTAAGTATTTCTACTAATATAATAATTGAAGATATATTGCTGCCAAAGTCCTCTCTATAATACTAAAAATGGTATTTACCTATTTAATAATATTTTAAGATAATTTAATCTCTATTGAATTTTAAAGAAGTTTGTTATAAAAAAATTTAAAAAATTTTTTAATTGTATTTCTTATTAAATATCTTTTTATTATTATTAACTATTTTAAAATAAAAAACCCGATTGTCCACGTGGACAATCAGGGGGGGAGGGAGGGGTTCGTCAAAAATCCACGATTGTCCACGAGGGGGGGAGGGGGGCCAAAAAGTGTCTAAAAAGTGTCCACGTGGTATATGGACGACCCCTTATATCCGTTGGTGAAAAGAGAACAAAAAGTTCTTGTTGTAAACCATGTAAAGGTGGGAAAAAAACGTTATCTAGGAAAACTATGAGATTACAAAAAATGAATGAGATTCGTCGATTGAACATTCAAGTAAGTCCTAACGGAAGAAAAAAATTGAATCTTTTAAGACGCAAACTGAAACTAGAAAAGCAAAAAAGGTGTCATTTCGAAAGACTTTGCCACCACTACAAAAATCGTTTAATTAAATCTCAAAACGAAATTGCTAGCATTAATGAAAAGCATTTAGAAGACCAAATAAAGGAAAATACAACTTTTACAAACGAGAGGATAGTAATAAAAGAAATTATTCAGGCTTCGAAATATAAAAACAATAAGTCGAGAAGATATTCAGAAGATTGGCTATTACTGTGCTTGCTTTTCCATATGAGGTCTCCAGCAGCTTATCGCCTTCTAAGGGATAATAAAATTTTACCACTTCCTTGTACGAGCACCATTCGCAGGTATATTTAAAAATTTTAATTTCTTATTTTTTGTATTACACTATCATTAATGTAAAAAAGATATCTAAAATTTTTATTTTTTCAAACAGATACCTTTCATTAGTGGATACGCCTTGCGGCTTCGATGAAAATTTTTTACAATTATTCGCTAACTGTTTAGACAAGAGACCAGACATCTACCGTGACGGATTATTATTAATTGACGAAATGGCGACTAGAAAAAATGTGCGGTTGGATCCGAAATCCATGAAGGTACTAGGTCTTGCAGATATGGGAAACGATGAGGTAGAAATTTCGGAGAAAACGGATCATGGAATGGTGTTCATGTATCAACCATTGATGGGTTCTTTTACACAACCAGTTTCTGTGTTTGTATCGAAAGGACCTGCTAGTGGTACAACAATTGCGAAGCTAATTATACAAGCCATTTCAATGCTAGAAAAAGCAAGAATCCATGGGATTGTAAGCGATGGAGCAACCCAAAACAGAAAATTTTGGAGCATAATGGGAGTTACTGGAAAAATGGGAGAAGTCAAAAGTTGGTTTCCTCATCCGACGAAACCCAACTGAAAAAGTCCGTCTGGATTTTCCACATGGAAATTTACGCAGAAATCCATGCGGAGATTTGAAATAATTCACATGGAAATCCACATGGAAATTTTCTATTTCCTCTATTTTTAAATATTTTCAAAAATAAACATCAAATTCGAATTCTGAGACCCCAAAGGGGTCTCACTCACTACTTTCTGCATTTTTAGAGAGGTTTTCGTTTATATTTTGAGTTTATTAAGAATATAAAAAAATCCATGCGGAAATCCACATGGCAATCCACGCGGATTTCATGTGGATAGTTTCAAATCTCCATATGTATTTCTACCTGAAAAGTCCATGGGAAAATCCAGACGATTTTTTTCAGCTGGGAAGAAAACGAAAAAATATTCGTTTTTTCCGATACTCCACATTTATTTAAATGTATACGCAATCGTTTGTACGATAAACGTCAATTACGAGTAAGTAAACAGTGAATATAAATAACATTCCCATATGTTACTTAATATCAAAATTTTTTCTATTTTTTTTAAACTTTCGTTTTAATTGTTTCAGATTTATACTGATTCCAGCCCAGTCAAATGGGAATTTTTTGAAAAATTGCATGAAATTGATCAAAATAATTTCACTGGCAGATGGTGTCCAAAAATTTCTTCGCAACACCTAAACTTGAACACTATGTCAAAAATGCGGGTTAATCTAGCTGTTCAAGTAAGATTTCATTAACTAAATATGAGCAATAATAGTCTAAATGACTAAAAATGAATGAAAATACGATATTTTTCAGATTTTCAGTAAATCTGTAGGTTCAGGGTTGCTTAAAGCTCGAGATCATTTCCCAGAGACTTTTGACGGATGCGAAGTAACGGCAGAATTTTGCTTAAAATTAAACAGTTTATTTGATGTCCTTAATCGTACTAAGAATGGCCTTACTCTCGGTTGTGCAGATTATGCAGTGAGAATATTCATTATACTTTTAATATTTTAATTTATTTTAATTGTATTATATATTATTAATTACTATTGATATATATATATGGGTGATTAAATTTAAAATGTCATTTTGCTGTCCTGCCGAGAAAACTCGAGTCCGAACTTATATATCGAACATATTATGGTTCATTAATTTTATATATCATTTATTTTGTTCAAATTTTAATTTTTAACCACCAAAAGCACTCAGAAAAAATTTGGCAGCAAAATTGCAGGCAAAATGTCACTGGTGTCCCGTGTCCGCGAACATGAAACCATATCTTGTCTACTAAGAAAAATGGTTATTTTTCATGTTTTTGGTTACCGAAAAAATTATTTCGTAAAGTGGAACTTCTATATTTAAAGAAAAACTACTAGTCGAATATAAATAAATAAAATAGTGGTTGGAAAAAAATCAAAAGCGTATGTCCTTAAATTTCATATTTTTAAGAGAAAATGACAAAATCTGAATCTCGCGCTTAATATTTAATTGTGCAAGAGTATGAAACTGCTTTATTGACTGTTAATAGAAAGTACTATGTGTCTAGAAGCCTAGAGAAAAAAACTTCAACGTTCTAACCTATCTACAAAATACACGATGCATGGCAGATTGGCAGAATGAATTTACCGAGCACAAATGTCACTGGTGTCCCTGCGACAAAATAGTACTTAATATTAGTATTTTTTTCAAATACCTCATTATAGTCTCACTTATTACTGAAACTTTCAGAATCGCACACCTCCAAAGTTAGAAATATAATCATTCTTTTTTAAAATGAAAATTGAGGCAGAATGTCACTGGTGTCCCCTGTCACTGGTGTCCCCTAAAATACACAGGCACTCAAAAAAAAAAGTTTTGTTCTAAACACTATGTATTTTTCGCTGCTGAATCCGAATCCGAAGGCAGAATTGACAAATTTGCTCAAAATTTTGAAATAAAAGTAAATAATAATAAATAATTTTAGAGTCGTTTTTTGAAATTATAAAATATAACAACATATTTTTCTTTTTTTTTGTCAATATTAAGCTTTCTACATTTTTTCTATGAATTATAAATCCACCTATATTTTCTATTTATTACGTTCAATTATTCTAGTTTTAAACTATATTTTTACTCATATGTTCCTATCTTTTTTATTATTTAAAAATAATTTTCAATGACATCTTTAAGCGTGTCACTGGTGTCCCCTAACTTGCTTATGTCTTCTTGTGATTTACAGCTACATAATTCACGGTGAAAATTAATATAAATTATTTTATAATTCGTATTTGACTATTAGCTTTTAATACAATGATTTATTATAAAATCTGATTGTATTTTCAGTTTGTTCTAGTGAATACATACTGAAAAAGTGCCTCGTGAAAATATATGTTTTTTCTCCAAAAATCTGTCTGTTTATGAAAATATTTGTTATTATGTGCTTGACCACTATTGATTTCATGGATTATACATGCTAGTCAACCAAAAAAAAAATAATTTAACCAGAAATTTCAACATCGCCAAGTCAACATTTGCAGATAGTGAAAATGACATTTTAAATTTAATCACCCATATATTTTTTTTTAGGTCATGAATGAATTTTTAATCTGGTTAGACAAATGGGAGAGTCTAGTCTTAAACAATAAAATAACAAAAAATGATTTTCTTACTGCCAGTACTAGTGAAGGACTTAGAGTCATTATTACATCTGCGATTGATTTATCGACGCTTTTACTACAGAAATTCAATTTTACTGAAGTTTTAACTGGTAACATAAATCAGGATGCCCTAGAGGTAAGTAATTTATATAAGTAAAAAATATTTGTATCATATATTGATATTTTAAATTAATAAATGCTTTTTTCATATTTTAATATTTGATTTTTTGTATGCAAGCATACATTGTTTTCTTGCTGTGAAAAGAATTATATAAATAGGTTTAATAATGCAGAATTTTTAAAATTAATTATCAATAAGGAATGTTTCTTTGTTTCTTCTCTTAGGTGAACCTGACAACTTTGAGTATTACATCTTGGTTATAAAATTTTTTTGCTTTTTTCAGGTATTTTATTAACAGTAATTTTTTTATATAACATTGGAATTTTTTTTAAAATGGTTTGTTTTTTTTGTGTTTAGCGGTTTTTTGGAACGGTTCGCATGGCTGGTGGAACGAATGACCATCCTTGTACACCCACCTTCTTACAAGTGTACAAAATTTTATCTGCTTATAGCATGCTTACACCTCCTAAACTAGGAAACTGTACAGTATTTGATAGTGACCCCCCTCAATCTCTAATCACAATTTTGCAATTGAAAAATCTCTATAAAACAAACAAAAAAGATTCATTTGAAGAGATTAAAAGTAAATTGCACTTAGTCATAAATGATAGCAATTCAGACTTTACTGATTTCATAAATGCTACAGAACATGACTATGCTCTACCGGAAATAATTGACTGCTTATTGTACTTTACAACAGAAAATGTGTGCAGACACATTAAAAACCGAGTAAAGTGTCAAAATTGCTTAAAAGCTTTTTTGGAAACATCTGATGTAGCAAGTGATACATTATTCTTCTCTAGTGGTCAAATGCCTCGTAGTTTTGAAAAATTAATCAACGTTCAAAAAGAACTGATTCATCCCAATTATCAAATGTACCAATTAATTATTAAATTGGAAATCCTTTTTCGAAAATACTCAAAGTTTGTCAACGCTTGTGATCTCATTTTCGATCATTTAACTTCATCTGCAATTGAGATTCAATTTAAATGCAAAGAACATACGGACGATGCCGTGGAAATACTTTTTTATATTATTAAGTATTTTCTGCAAATTAGAATGCGTGAGTTTTTAAAAAAGGAAATGTCGGATTTAAAAATATCCACAAGTAAATTGAAAAAAAGCAGGCTAAGTTTTATTCAACTTAAAAAAATCATTAGACTGAAGCATGAATCATCATTAGCTTTGTTTTTGTTTTAAAAAAATTGTAAATATAATATACAATAATATATTATATATTAACTAATATTATAAAAATTTAAAAAAATTATTTTGTTTTCACAGATTTATATATTTATATGAAATGTAAATATTATGAAAAATTGGTAAGACATTTTATATGATATTTATAAAGATATTAAAATTTATGTTTTTTTTGCATTAACTTTTTTCAAATTTTAAAGTACTTCATATTTGAAATAAAAACGTGTTTTTACAGAAATATATGTGTATACCTATTTATTTCCTAAATCACGACCTATAACAAAATTTTACTTCTATTTCATAGTTAAAAATTATAATTAAATTTACAATAATTTAATGAAATTTTGATTCACTTTCAAGTTTAAATAGTACAATAAATCCCGCTTTTAATAAATAAAATTTATAAAATAGAGCAATAATTTATAAATTTAAAGCATAGAATGTTTTAATATACTTCTGTGCTAAAAAGTTTTAATAATTCAATTATTTTATAATTTTCCTCGTTCATTATAATGTATTTATTGGGTTGAATGGAGGTGGCGCCGCCATATGTCTATTAGACGTACTAATTAAAGTGGAGTCACTAAGAGACGACACGGTTCCACGAGAAAATGCTTACGGTCGGATGGGGCTGCTGTTGATATACAAATTTTGGCTTACATTTGTCTCTTCCAAAGTAGGTAATATTTGGACCCACATTGAAAGTTGTAAAGTTACAAGAAAAATTTTTTACCCTCACTACAATTCAAAACAAGATTCAACAAAATTTGTAATTATTCTAAAATTTACACTTTTTAATTTAAAAATATTAACAGCAATTAGCTATTAATTTAACCTGAACTAGTCAAATTTTTTTTTTGAAAATTCTGATTTACATTTAAAGCCGTTTAAAATTTCAAAACACTGGTCTACTACTGGTCGCACAAAGCATGCTCATGCATCGAGGCACCCTACGAGGCACACACCGAGGCATCGTACAAGGCATTCACTAGCAGGGTGCTTCAAACGATATTTGCCTTGTGCCTCGTAAAGGCCTTTCTCCAATAGGTTTTAAAAAGTGTGCGAATGACTGCGTCTGCGTCGGTTGCTATAGCAACACATGCTAAAATCAACGCAACGCAGTCATTCGCACACTTGTGGTAACCTATTGGAGAAAGGCCTTTGGAGAAAGGGCATATAGCGAATGAGTGCCGCAGGGTGGCGCGTAGAAGCTTCTACGCGACACCATGCGGCACTCACTCGTGTTGTGCGGCACGTAGAGAAGAACCGGCCTGTTCGTAAGTTCCTTGATGCGTGCCTCCCTACGTGCCTAGTAGCGTTCCTAGTTGTAGCAGAAGAGTTTTGAAAATATTTTGTTACTGAGAATTTTATTTATGAAATTGGAATAAATCTAAGAATTACGTTTTATCAATATTATTTCAAGTCTTTTATTTTGTATATATTGTCATTAGTTTGCTCGAAAATTACAAAATTTCAATTTAATACCTTGAGATAAACATAACCGCAAAGTAAAAAGTGATTATATTTTGAATAGCAAATAAAACTATATAATTTAAATTTATTTCAACAATATCAATTGCAATGTTTCTTGTAATTAAGATGTTTTGTTTGTATTTAAAGTCGATCTGTAATTATAATTAAGGAAATTTTAAGGTTTTGGGGTTTTGGTAATTTTCTATAAAAAATGAAAATTAGGTACAATTCATTTAGGTTATGGGCAGAATTGAACAGAATTGAAGCAACCGAATATGAACCGAATGTATCAAAGATTATAAAAAATTGAATTGAATTTATAATTGAAGAACAATTTTTCAAAAGTCGATAAATCAATGTATCTTTAAAGAAAATTGAGATGAAAGCAGATTTAAAATATTAATGACCTTCTAAATCGATCTGTCACTGTTGAATTAAAAAAATATTTTGTTATCAAAGAATTTTTGATTTTAAATACCTCAATTGTATTTATTAAAATTAAAGGAAGAACACAAATAACTAATTTTTAATAACAATAATTTATTCTAAAAAATTGATATTGTTGAAATAAATTCAAATTATAGACTTTTATTTGCTATTCAAAATAATCACTTTTTACTTTGCGGTTATGTTTATGTCAAGGTATTAAATTGAAATTTTGTAATTTTCGAGCAAACCAATGACAATATATGCAAAATAAAAGACTTGAAATTATATTAATAATAAACATAATTCATTAGATTAATACTATTAATCAAAATAATCACTTTTATTTACTTTGCGGTTATGTTTATGTCCAGGTATTGAATTGAAATTTTGTAATTTTCTAGCAAACCAATGTAATATGTGCAAAATAAAAGACTTGAAATAATATTAATAAAACATAATTCATTAGATTTATTCCAATTTCATAAATAAAATACTTAGTAACAAAATATTTTCAAAACTCTTCAGCTACAACTAGGAACGCTACTAGGCACGTAGGGAGGCACGCATAAAGGCCAACGCAGAATAGATCTGTAACCGTAACCGCAATCGTAACCGTAAGCGTAAGAATGAGTTAAGCTGAATCCAGATGCATGCCTAAAAGCGAAACTATCCGTTAAACGGACCCCCCACCACTACTTCTTGACGGAGGGGAAATGTCAGTGGTTCTCATCACACTCTGAAGTTTATTTACATTTAGAGTTTATGATACACAATAATGAAAAAGACAGGTTACATTTGATAAAATAAGAAAAATACACAAGTGAAATTAATTAAGTGTTTTTTCATCAGTATAAAATTGAAGATGGGAAAATATATTAATATAATCAAAGTTTTTCAGTAAAAGAGTGCTCCAGCAGTGATAGTCTGCAGATAATAACAAAGACACTCATTTTCAAGAGAGTAAATAAGATAAGTCAAATTTTTTCTATTTTAATGGTAGCTTTGTTTTTTATTGTAATATTAGTGAATTAAATTAAAAATTTACATATTATTTTCAATAAATTAGGATTTTAAACAAATTTTCAAAAGTAGATTTATCTGAGTTTATCAGCTTTCCTTTTAATTTTTAAAACGCTTTTCTTTTCCAGGGTGTCTAACAAGGATTGAGAAAAAAATTCCCTGACTTTTCCATGACTTTTCCCTGACTTTTTCCCTGACCTTTTACTAATTTTATTTTTGCTTTCTTGAGACAAAAATATGATAACTGACATATTTAACAATAAATTAATATCTAATGATAGAAAAAAACGGTAATAAAAATCTTCTAATTTTTGTTAGATTAAAAAAAATTTTTATTCACAAAAAATTTTAATTTTTGTATGCATTTTTAGAAATTTCCCTGACTTTCAATGAAATTCTCTAACATTCCCTGACTTTTCCATGACTTTTCCCTGACCAAAGAAATTCCCTGACTTTTCCCTGACTTCCCTGACTTCCCTGACCGTTAGACACCCTGTTTTCTAAAGCATGGCTGCTGCACACCATCTATTAATAAGAGAACATTTTTTCATTTTTTGTTATAGTATAAATCAATCAAAAGAATATGTCTTTTTAAGGTTAACATTTTTATACTCTAATCATCTGTGGATAATAATTTCTCTGACATGTTTAAAGAGTTGTCAGCATTTATCATTATACAACAATTTTTATGTGTTTTTTAGTGTTATGTATTTTTTATTTTTCTTCTATTGTATTTGTTCATCCTCTTATTGACTATCAACTAACGAATCTACCAACTTTTTCGATTTCTTTGAATATAAAAATTAATTGTGCTCTTTTTTTAGGTAACTCTGAACCCATGAATCACGTAAATTACTTTGTCAAAGAGAGGATTTCATACTTAATTTAAAAAGGACCTAAGTAAAAGGTTTGGAGGCGCTCTCAGAAATAGAGACCTCTCGACTGAAAAAAGTGTCTCGGAATATAGACACCTTTACCTTAATGAGTATTTTTTTCATTATTCCTTATTTTATTGGATAAAATAGAAATATTTAAATAAAGTAGAAAATTTTAATGTCTTTGTTATTATAATTTTGCTTTTTTTCTTTAAATATTTAATAAATTATTATTTATTTTTTATTAATTAATTTTAATATTTACTTTCAGGGATGGTAAAGTGGATAAATTAAAAGAATAGTCTAGTATAGGAGGGAAGAAATCAGAAGATTCAAATAATATTCCAAGATGTTCCACATATATTATCTTGTAGGAAATATTTTAAATTCTAGAAGCCTGCGAGCATTGTAGGCTATATACATTACAAGGGTTGCCACAGTTCAGAGAAGATTTTGGTATCTTTTGTTTTCCTCATAAATTATGAAACTACCATACGAATTTTAATAAAAAACCTTCAAAATTTTTTTCTTTTCTGACAAGAATAAATTTTTTAATATTATTCAATTATTTTAAAAGTTTTAATGCAATTATTTTAATAAATAACAAAATTATTTTGAGGAATTTTAATAAAATTCTTTTTAAAATTCAATTATTTTCATAAACAACAATATTCATCACAAGAATTCAATTATTTTTAAAAATAATAAAATTCTTTGAAGAAATTCAATTATTTAAAAAAATTGTAACGAATATTTCGTCAAGAATTCAATTATCTTTATAAATAGCAAAACTTTTCTACAAAATCTCAATTATTTTCAAACGTTTATCGCAATTCAACGATTTTCAATATTTATTGTTTTCATAAAATTTATCAAATAATGTAATTCTTGAAAAAAAATTTGATACAATTCTAAGAAAACATTCAATCTTAAAAATTTTATTAAAACTTAATGAAATATTGCAATTTTAAGGAACATTCAATTATTCAATAAAATAATACAATTCGTTGCAATAATTTCGAAGAAGTGAAAATAAATCCTAATTTCTATTAACAAATAATAATGATTAAATATTTATTTAAAAAGAAGTTATTGTTGTTTTCGAATAATTGTACAGTTAAAGAAATTTTTAAATAAATGTATTAATATATTTGTCTCAGTATCTCAATAATTTTTAGTGTAAATCAGAATATTCTTTATGGTCATGGAAAAAGGTCAATATTCTGCCTGGAAATCAGGAAAATACAATGTCCAATTTTTGTGGCAACCCTGATTAAAATATTTTCAATTTTTTAATGACATATTCTTCAAAGAACATTTAAATACTACTTCTTGGTTTGAATACTGCTTAGATAATTTTTTAATAATTTTAACTTTAATAATTATTTATTAGTTTTATAGCCAAGTATTTAATTGTACGTTAAAAATATTATTAAAGCATTAACATAAAAAAATTGTTTACCCTACAAGTTGAATATATTGTTACAAAGAAGTTTAGGTTACATAAAAATAAAACATTATTCTTTGGTCAATTACTTTATCATTTATTTCCTGTTTACGTACACAATTTTTTTTTAATTGAGCAATTATAATTTAATTTTTTATATAATAACTTTTTAAATAAACTCATTCGCAGTAAATGCAACAAAAATATAATCTAAGGTTATCGAATCGATAATAATTAAATAATTAATAAATAATTAAATATTGAACAAATCGCGATTCCTATAGTAGTGATGCGACGTTATATCTCCTCGTCCTCTTCCAACAAGTTCATCATTTTTTCAAACATATTTCGAATATTTTCTGGGCGAATTTTTCGAAATGCACTAATTATTATTTTCTCGTAGCCATTTAAAGCATATTCTCCATTATTGGACAAACGCTGTACGCATTCAGGCAATTCATCACAATTTGGTGACTCTGGGCATATTTTTTGTTCTCTTAGCAGTCCTGAAATATAAAATTGTTCATAAACATTTATGTAATATATTATTTTAAAAGTCTTATAAATATGTGTTTTGATAATATTTGTCGGGGTTACCAATAAAAAAATAATTTTTAAATTTCATATGACTTATCCAGATTTTCCAAATAAAACATATTTTAAATTTACAGAGAGTTTAAAAAATCATTTAATAATTTTAAAGTCTACTATTTTAGAAATAATTTTAAATTTTCACCGTTATTTTCATTATCTGTTTCCTCTTCTCCATTATTGACATCATCAGGATGTGCAAAAGCATTTGACGATGCAAAATTGAAATTGCTTACCGTCCTGTTACAATAGAAATTTTATTAGAAATAAACTGAATATAAGGTTCGGTATATTTTTCCATTATGAAATAGACATATTATATAATGAGACAAGAAAATGTATTTATATTACTTTCTGTGTCTAACATGACCGTCTAGGAACATCATATCAGTATAATACTCCCAGATATTTGTTTCTTCTTGGGCCTCAGAGCCACTGGGTATATATTTATTAATTTTTTTGTGCTGCTCCATATACAATTTTCTCAAGGAAGTCCATCTGGACTTTATGCTTTCAACTTAAAATTTTTTTTTATTTATAATCATTTAAAATAAATACATTTATAACAAATTTACTTCCATAATAATAAAGAAAGGAAAGAGAGTCATTTAAAAACATTATTTTTCTAACCAATGAACTCACCACTTAGACTTTCATTACAAGTGTCTTCATAAATTTCTGCAATTTTTGACCAGGCACGACTTTTTTTAAGATTATCTTTGTAATCGCCACAGTGCTTATTGTATATACAGGGATACTTCTCTACACTACGAATAATAATTAGATTTCTGTCCATTTTCCAATTTTTATTATTATATTAATATTATTTTTTAAATCAGATAGAAAAGGGTACAATTAGCAATGAAGAAATAAAATTTGACTCTCAAAAATTTGTCAAAGATAGAACCACTTGAAGTTACTCTTTTTTATATTTTGTTTCTTCTAAAAAATTGAAACAGAATAAATGAGGAGCAATTTTCGATAAATCCGTATATTCTTATTTCGATAAATTAAAATAAAAATTAATTTTTTCATTTAATCACTACAGTTAATTTTAAAATAAAAACTTTAGAATAATTTATTTCTATAATAATTATTTTATTTCGAAAAGTTTCCAAATTAAAAATTCATAGTTAATCATTTTTTTTAATTTAACTGTTATAGGTCGATTTTTTATGTCTTTTAAAATATTAAATTTATGTTTACAGTAGAGACCTCATATTATCCGGATTTTCGATTATCTGGACAAAATTGAAATATTTTTGTTTTGTTTTTATTTTAAAGTTTATAAGCATTTGATATACCATAATTTTAGAAATTTCTAACTAAACATTTTTTAATGTTGACTTTAAGAGTTTTATTTCGTTTCAGTCTTATTTAAATACATATATGCGAATAAATACTGATTGACGAACGATTTTTTCAAAAAATTATCGATTTGTTTGTATCAGTGAGCGGTTCAAGGCTTGTCACTGCTATACCCTTTGGGACCACAGTTGGTCTGATGGTTTGTCAAACTCTGCATGTCATGGTTGGCTTTCAAAATCAGGCCGACTTAGGGTACTGGTACTTGCCAAAAATATAAGCAAATTTTGGCAACCGAAACTTTCCATGCCAAAGTTAAGTCAACTTTCAAGCACTGGTGGCAACTTGAATTTGCACACCTGTGTCGTAAATCATAAAAGAGTAATAATGATTACTATTATTAT
Source organism: Leptopilina syphax (assembly GCA_032872505.1). Lineage (NCBI taxonomy): Eukaryota > Metazoa > Arthropoda > Insecta > Hymenoptera > Figitidae > Leptopilina > Leptopilina syphax. The sequence goes on from JAVJHT010000037.1 coordinate 34,411, forward strand.
TATTAGAAATATAATGTCTGCTGGAATTTTTTCTTTTAATTTTCTACCACTTTTTCGTATGAATTTTGTACGAATCATTTTACCTGGAAAGTAAATAAATAAAATAATAATAATGATTAGTGATGTTATTCTCGATATTATAATAAGTTAGGTAGTTCAAGTTTGGGTAAAAAAATCTAATATGGCTGTTTTGCTAGAGGACAATCAATGCATTAATCAATGGAACGAAATCAGTTATTCTACAATAACTTTTTAAAAACACATTTTTTAACCAAAGTGTAATGGCAAATAATTTTTCTTTAATTATCGAAAGCTATTTTTTAAATTAATAAAATAAAAAAAATTAATTTTTATTGTTTTAAAAAATAGCTTTCGATAAGTTAAGAATAATTTGCCATTACACTTTGGTTAAAAAATGTGTTTTTAAAAAGTTATTGTAGAATAACTGATTTCGTTCCATTGATTAATGCATTGATTGTCGTAAAACATATTTATCTCATCTAACTTGAAGTGCCTAATAGACTCTCTAGTGTATTCATATCCAATCTGCGAAATGTCAAAACATTCAAAATCATAACCAACTTCAGTAGTTACTGAAAATTTTTCACTAAACTTTAATTGCAATATTTTTTTATTTAACTAAAATGGGAAGACATAATAACGAAAGAAATGACAAGGATTTAACGCTAATAATAGCTGTGAAAAGTCATCCATGTTTATATAGAAGAAATGATAAAAATAATCAAGAAAGAAATTCATCCTGGAAAAGTATCGTTAAGATGATGCATCAGAAAGGATATGGAGACAATCGTAAGACTTTAAAACATATTTTTCAGTTGCTTTAAATTAATTTTGGTTTTATTAAAGGTATAGGTTAATTTTTCAAGATAATTTTTTTCAATTTAGAAGATAATACCCATGTAGAATTTTCCCTACGTGTCCCTACCAAATCTTGAATTCTGATTAGAATCGCGCTAGAAAATCTAGTTTGGAAAAATCTGACTAGAACCTGTTTAGATTCTTGAGAGGAAATTCGGACTAGAAATATCTAGCTAGATTACGCATAAAATGATAAAATAAAAAAAATGATTAAACTCTCTTTCTTTATTGTGAAAAGTTCTGAACAAAACTACATTTTCAAATTCCTATCATTTTTCATTATATATAATTTTTCGAATGAAATAACACAAAAACAACTATTGTAAGTATTACTAAAATCTTCACTACAACTAAAATAATTAAGAAAAATTAAATTAAGTTTAACAAAATTAAACCTTTCTTTGGAGTGCATCACAAAATTTCTGATCTGTCTATATGAAGTTCATCTGTAAAAAAGGAAATTTTTATAAAATATATATTTAAATTAATTCTTAGATTTCTTTAATAAATTTTCACATTTAGTTAAAACTATTTATTAATTTATTTGTTCCATATTCTATGTGAGGGTTAAAAATAAATTAATTATTAGCAAAATCGTGGTGGCTTTTTTGCTCCAGCAATTAGAAAAAAATAAAAAATTAATAATTATTAGTAAATAAATAATAACTAAAAAAATAGTCAAATTTTACTAATTAAATAAGTAACAAAAAATTTCAATTATTTTAACTTGACCTAAAAGTAAATTTAACTAATATATTTATTATTAAATAGCTCATTTGTAAAATATTCCTATTTGAATCAATGACTGCGGCTTCTTACTATCAAATTATTTATTTATAACTATTCAAATTTGGGGTCGTCATGTCATCATAGGTTTAATATAATAAAGCGTTAGGTTTGACGAAGTTTTAAATATGGCTCCCCTGTGAGAAAAGTTGACCTGAAGGAGTCTTGATTATATGATTTCTGGATCTAATGATATAGGCTAACAAGAGGTTCAACTAGTATCAAATGAGTCTATAGTAGGTCTTAAATTATGACTCCGTACGCTTCAAGTACTTAATTTTTGTAGAAAACACATTTTTGAAGCGATGGACGTATTTGAGAGACTCTTTTGTCAGATTCCATAAGAAAAAACTGAAAGAACCACAGAAGAAGATAACTTTTAAATACTATGACGACTTATTATTCCTTTCGGATAATATTGTTCACTCTAATGAACAAAATGAAAGTGAGGTGCCCCAATTGGCAGAAGTAAATTCTCTTACTGGTAATAACAATGATATGGAAGAAACAAATAACGGTATAATTTTTTGACAATAAAATGAAACGCGTTACAAAAATTAAGTACAATCAAAAAATTTGTATAATGTATTCTCTTTTTAGGAGTCGATTCTGTTACCTTTGATGGCATCGAAGAAACGAGTGATGGTATAATTTTTTTGTTAATAATATTAAAATGTTAAAAAATTAAATTTAAGTAAAAAGAGTATAATAATAATAAAGTAAAATAAAAAATTAATATAAGCAGGTCCTGTTACTAATCATCATTTACCAGCAGTTGTAGAAAGTGAGATAAATGACAGTAACATTTCAACAAATTTAGAAAACATTGAAATCGTCTTCGTCAAAAATGATTTCTTCAAGAATTTGAAAGATTCGAAGAATATTGATAAAGGCAATAATTTCATAAATTTTCATAGTCAAATAATAAATATATAATTTCTCAAAATTATTTTTATTTGAATTTTAGATATTGTAAATGAAATGTCATTCAATACTATGGGATCATTAACTCAAGTTATCGGACATGAAGCAAAAGAGAATATTTCTACGGATCATTTACTTGAAGAATGTGTGAATAGTAAAACTTCGAGAATGCTGGAAAATAATACTTTTAATAATTTACATGATTTGAAGAAAATTGGTGAAGGTAATAATCACAAAAATTGACTTATAGGTATAGAGAAAAGAAGTATCCAATCTTGATACCCTCACAGCAATGGATATAATGACGATATCCACTGACATCCTGGATACATTCTGTAAATATCGTTATTTCCGTTAGCCAACAGATATTCCTAAGACGTCTGTTGGATATCCTAAAATATCACGAGACTGTGATGGTGCATATATTTCTTAAAAATTATTTATATACAATTAATTAAGGTGTGGATACTGCATTCAATTTCAATAATGTGCGTTCAATCACCCAAGTTGCTGAAAATCAAGCCAATAAGAAAGCTTTTGAAGATAACTTAATTAAGGAATGTTTCATTGATGACAATTTGTTACAACTTGTGAATGATATTGAGAAGCGTAATCAAGGTAATAATTAAAAAATATTTCACAAGTAATAAAATAGTGTAATCTTATTAATGATCTGACATGAAAGGTTGACGCAAGCTTTGCTGTGAATTTCTAATTCGCGCAGATTATCAATTTCCACGCATAATATTTGTATAGTAAGCTAGTCAAAATCATGAGTATTTGTTAATGACAAAAAAATGACCGTTACTTTGCAGATTTTTCTGCACAGAAAAATACAGAAGGAAAGTTAAAATTGCACGAACGCGAAGATGAGTTACCATGTACATCAGCAACATCAACTAAGAGAATAGCAGACAATTACATGGTCAAATATTGGAGGGATAAAATGCAAGAAAGGGAAACATTAAATCAAAACTATAAATGGCGACTATGTTTCTTAAAAAAGATAAATAAACCGAAGGAACTTGAAGTAAAAGCACAATTTGATAAACTTGAAACAATTTTAAACGAAGAAGTTGATTTCTCTGAAAATGATGTTAGAACAAGCGAGGATATAAGTACTAATAATCAAGACAAAAATCAATTTAAATTCAACTTTAGAATTGAAAATGACGAAATAAATAATCAAAGTATGTGTGAAAAGATTTATGATGAAAATGAAGAAAATAGAAATTATAATGAAAATGAATATGACGAAATTGAATATGATGAAATTGGAAATAATAGAAATAGATATAATGGCGAAATAAGTAATCTCCATACAAATAAAAAATTGCGTATAGTGAGTGATGTAAAATTGAACAATAAGATTATATATAATAGAATTCCTTCATCTCTTGCGAATGTTCCTATAAAGAAAGTAAATAATCGAGATAATTCAGAAGAGTTTACACAGAAAGTAATACAGAATTCACAAAAGAGAAAGCAATTCTCTGCAAATAAAGGTAAAAAGTTCACATAGAAAATTGGATATTCAAAATTAAATTCAAGAAAAAACTTAATGGGTCATCTTGTATGATAGGTTATCGCATTCCTTCACTTTTATCTTTACTCAATTTTGCCAATTCATCCATTTATCCTTCAAGATACATCTCATTTTCCACCATTTATTCCTTCCTTTTAAATTCACATATCCTACACTTTACTCGCAATGTATTTTTTAAAAATGGATCTTCCAACATTCTTTCGTCACTTTACTACATTTTCCATGTTCCAGCTTTTCCTTCATCCCCTATTGTAAAAAAATTGTTAGTCTACTGTTTATTTATTGCCTTTTTGAAATTAATGAACGTGCTTAACAATATTTAATAGTGGATTTGATGTAAATTCTTTAAGTATAAAAAGTGTGGTGCAAGACGCCCCACCTGTGGGTCGTCTTGCATCAATAGCGACTTTTTTCAATGTTGTTGCCATGATCGAATCATTTTATAACGAGACATATATATACTTTTAAATCATAAATGAGTGATTGCTCTTTTAATTTATCATATATAACCTATTAAATAATTGATATTATAAAAGTCATTACATAAAAAAGTGGTGCAACTAGCCCCACTCTCCCCTACATAACGAGCAAAATTAATTTTTTCATGAAGCGACTTTCTAATGTATATTTATTTAAATTTATAGAAATTGTTCCGCCATTCGATAACTACACAAAAAGATATAAAAATGATTTGGAAGCAACCGAAAAATCGTTTGAAGAGACATTATCCTTATTCAAAAATTTTACGGAAGTTGCATCTCAATATTATTTGACAAAAACTAATTTCTATTCACAAAATAAAAATACAGTAAGAGCGAAAAATACTGTACACAACGTGGATTTAACAGAAATTGAAGACAATTATTTTCAAGCAAATGATCCATACGAAGAAATTTTACTCGAGACATTTAGGAAAGTTTCTCCAAATGAGAAGAGAAGAACATTTCATTTGATAATGGACACAATTGAAAATAATTATCTGGGAAATAAAGATTGAAACTTTAACCGTGCTTAGCAGTTACTCCAGATATTGGATTACAGTATCTACTTAACAGAGAAAATATGGAATTTTTTACTTTAATCGTACATTTTCAATAAAATAAATGTGTGTCGGGGTAGGCACCATATTATTCACTGCTCTCACAAATTCTTCATTTGAATAAGATTTTTGCATATGACGCATGTTGACATGATTATTATTAGTTTTATTAGTATTATTTTAACTATTATTATTAATGTATTTAAGAGTGTAATCCGTTAAATTAAAATAAATTAAAATTATTGTTATTTATTCTCGATGTGCATAAGTTGAACAGTTGTTCAATCTGTCTATCTTCTGTATTATGTACTCGCTTGCTGGGAAAAATCAATAGATTCTACACATTAACGTAGAAACAAATAAAAAATTTACGTTTATTTTGAATATCTCACTTTATATAAAAAATAGATTTAAAAAATTGGCAATATATCATCTTTGATGTATTGTTCTTTGAGATTTTGTAGTAAAAATTTGTTTATCAAAATTAATACTATTTTCCAAGACAAAAATTTCTTCTCATCCATTTTATAGGTTTTCTCTATAAAAAATTGTCTGATTTGTTATTGTAAAATTAGTAATTAAAAAAAATTCCCAGGGATGCATAAAGAATTATGTGGAGTAATGTACCAAATTTCAGAACGATTGGTCCAGTAAAATTATGGCGTACATGGACTTCAAAAACAATTTGCAGAAAAACGCTTCAACAATTGAGGATCAGATGCACAATACTTGAAGTTTTGCATTATTTTTAAACGTTAAATTGCAATTTAAAAAATTTAGCAGTAGATATTTGTAACCTTAGTTAAACTTCTATAAAATAATCTTAAAATTGATTTGCAGCTATTGAACTATTGATAATAGATATTAAAAAGATAGTTTTATTTCAAACTTTATTCTAAATAACAAAAACAATAATATTTGATATTAAGGAATTTAAAAATACAAGTTCAATAACTTTTTTAATAAAAAGCAAAACATGACTAGTTTTTGAAACGTTTCGAGACATTGACGAAAAAATGTACATTATTTTTTTCTATTCTCTAAATATGATGTTAAAATATCTCTGATTTTCCATCCATCTGAATCACAAGTTTCATTTTCTTTATTTTCCTCATTTCTCGAATCTTCCATATTTCGATTTTTTGAAATATTTTTCAAAATCTCTTTGTTTAAATACTTTTTTCTTTCTTCTGCGTCATTTAACTCGCTTGTTATTAAACAATTGTGTAAGCACACTGCAGCTTTGACAATATTGACAGATGTTGATAAATTAAAACCTAAAGCTTTATGAAATACACGCCACTTTCCAACAAGAACTCCAAGTGAGTCTTCAATTCTCATCCGTGTACTTGAGAGACTATAAAAATAATTGTATTACGTAAGGTAAAGATACTATAATACTTGGACACTTAAAATAGTAGCAAATTTGGCAACGATTTTTACAGGATATTATATACTGGTTTACTTGACGATATTTTTATACTTCGTTCGAATTATGATTAAAGGATTCAAATTAATTCGAAATTAATCAAAATTTTTATTTTAGTTAGATTTAAATGTGGAAATAAATAATTGCTTCTTGACCGTAATAGTTGGACATGCCATTTTTGCGGGTCCAGTAGTTGGACATGATAAGGACCAAAAGTTGGAATTAATGTTGGCTTAATGCCTGTAAAGTTTTTGTCCAACTACTGGTGCTCAATGTTAAAAAGCAGAAGAAACACTCGATTTCGATAGAATGATAAAGGACGTAAAATTATATTCACAAACAACAGATTATATTAATTGTAATTTTAAACACCATTCATTAACATATGTGGACGTCCACATGAAAAGAGCCCATTTTGGCACTATTGGAGTTATTTATATGGGCGTATTCCTGGCAAAATTTGGAAAATTTTGAGTGGTCTTAGAACTTTTTTGGTTAAAAATTCGCTGATTTACGAAATTTCAAAGTTTAAAACGCCAAAAACCTCATTTCGAGAAAAACTGAATTAAAGATTGCGATACCAACTAATTGTTTTATCTCTGGTTCTTGTTGGAAGTTATTCAGATAAGAATTGTTTCTAGTTCAAGGCACCTTAAAGATAAAAAACTAACAGGTTTTAAATTTTTTAAATCATCCCCCCCTCTTAATTTTGAAAATACGAAAAATCGACAATGTGGGCCCTTTTCTAAAAAGGACAGTTTTTCTATTAAAAAACCATTGTTTACAAGATTTATGATGAGGTACAATTTTATTGTGTCGTTTGAAGAAAAAGAATAGATATTAAACTTATTTAAAAATTGTTGACAGTCTCTATTATGAAAAAATTGACGCAATATCCAAATTTTCATTTCGACAGTTACGAAAAAAATACTCTAACATCAATATCTCTGGTTCTTCTGAGAAGTTATTCCAGGGTGGCCACAAGTTTCAGTTTATCAATTTCCCTGACAATTTACTGACATTAAAATTACTTTCCCTGACAAAATTCTTTTTACAGGAAAATATGAATGTTTACGAAAAATGGGTAAAATTTATTAATTTGAATAATTTCTAAAAATTACAATTATAACCCTTCCTGAATTCAATTATTTTTTACAATTTTCAACTAAACTTCATCTCTGAATCAATTAATTCAAATAATTTCCCAAAAGTTCTTCTAGAATTAAATTATTTAAATAAAAAAATTTCATTTTTTATAATAATTGTAATTATATAAATATAATAGTTTTTCAATTATGAATAATTTACATACAATTAAAATTTGGTAAAATCTTTTAAAAATAATTGAATTTTTGAAAAATATAAATAAAAATCATCAAATTTTTTAAGAATTTTAATTTTAAACAGGACCATGATTTCTCAAAAATTTTAATAACTCCAAAAAGTAAATTTTCAGAAACTTTTATTCACATTGTTCGAAGATAATTAAATCTTAAAAAATTATTTTAAAACAATTTTAATAATTAGTTTTTAAAAATATTTTAATGTAATTTTTCGAAAATAATTGAATTTCTTAAAAAAACTTTGGTATAATTTAAAAAACTAATTAATTTTTCTTTAAATTTTAATGAAAATTTTTGAGCTTGATTGTATTCTTCAAAGTGTTAAAAATAATTCTAAAATATTATTATTTTTATATTTATTTGAATTTTTGGAAATATGTAATTGAAAATACTGATGACATTGAATTTTTAACAATTAGAAGCTAATATTTCAATTATTTTCAAAATTTGCAATTAAAAATCTTCAAAAATTGATTTTTAAAAATTGTAAATAAATACTTGAAATGTTTGGAAGAAAAGTCGAAAAAGTCGCAATTTTTTTGAATAAGTCGAAAAAATTCTCAATTTTCTTAATTTCCCTGACAAAAATTTTTTTCCTGACATTTCCCTGACTTTACTGACATGTGGTATTTTTTTTTATTCTTATCTGAATAATTCAGATAAGAATTATTTACAGTCCAGGACACCTTCAAGATGAAAAATCAAGAGGTTTTAAATTTTTTCATATCTCCATTTTTAAAATACGGATTACTTTTGCGAATGACAGACAAAATGGGGCTTTTTCATTTTTTTAAAGAACCAATGAAATCAACAAACAGTTGAATTATCGATAAATTAATGAAAACCGCATGATTCGACTTGTCAAAACATGTAGATTGATAATAAAAAATAAAAAAAAAGATTTTGCCCCAATTGCGATTATCTTGAAAACTAGAACCGACAATATGGGCCCTTTTCATGTGGACGTCCTCATATAAACAAGTTTACCAATAATTAAACAGTTCTTCTCTAGATGTTGTGACCAATCTTCTCGGGTATGGACGCATCATGTAAGGACGTAATTTAAATGCCTCATCTCCAATCAGAAAGTATGGAATTGATGATTGGGTCCCTGGCAAACATTCAGGTTCAGGAAGAGGAAGCCTTTTCTCTTCTAATTCTTGTGCCAATCCAGTAGCACCAAAAACACTGGCATCGTTCAAGGAGCCTAAGCAATATTATAAATAAAATTTTTTATAAGTGCTAGATTAAAACCCTATTAAAAATAATCAGAAGTTTTTATATTTGGTCATGTAAATATGAGGAAAGAATATTACAAGTGTACAAACTTTTCCTCGTGTATCTAAAAAATACACTTTTCCTCGTGAAAATATCTGGATGCTATAAAGTGTTACGCGCCATGTTAAGTAAATGTCGCGTAACACCTTATAGCATCCAGGCCCTTATTATGGTTTCGAGAAGGACAAATGATTCTCTACAATAATTGTAATAATGTCTTTAACTAACTTACCATAATCGCCAACATCAATCCACGTAAAGCGATAATGGGCATCACATATGGCCATGAGTACGAAACTGTAGTACTTTTTGTAATTGAAAAAGGCACTTCCTGAATTTGGAGGCTTGGTAATTCTGATGTGTTTACCATCTATTGATCCTAAGCAATGAGGAAAATTACACTTTTTCTCATAATCGATCGCAATTTCTTTCCAATCATCAACACTTTTTTCCGGAAGATATACAGGAGAAAGTATGTCCCAAATATCTTGGCAAACATCGCTTAAAATACCATAGACGGTTGACTTTCCGATGTAATAAAGTTTACACAAAGTTTCGATGCTATCGCCGTGTGCCAGAAAGCTGTAAATGAGATATGTTTATATTTTCTAGTGGAAATAAAAATACGATAATTACAATATTAGTCAAGTAAGCGAAATCATGAAGCTGAAACTTACTGTAAAGTTATTGCAAATCTCAATTGTGGTGGTAAAGGCTCTCTAACTGCAGAAGATCTTTCTAGTTTGGTTTTCAAAATTTCATATAGTTTATCAAATTGGGGGACACTCATCCTATACAATTTGTAAAACTCTTCATGGTCATGCAATTTAAAATAACAGAATAGAGTCGAAAATGCTCCGTAATCGTTTCTAATACATGTCTGAATGTGCGGTTTTACCCACCACCTTCGAAAATGCTTTTTTTTGTAGTTTATGTCATGCCGCAGTTTCAAAAGTCTTAAAAAAGACAATCCCACTTCAAAAAATGCTACGGCATCCATGCCTGAAAAATCTTTTTGTGATGTCACGAAAAACAAGATAATCAAACGCGCACTCAAAAATTACAAAACAATGTAAAAAAATACGAAATGGAACACAAAATACAAAAAAGAAAAGAATGAAAACAATTTCTGTTCTTGCGTAATGAGTTAAAATTTTCGGTTTCACATACTAAACAATCTCAAATTAATATATGCATATAAACAATCATTATAATTGTTTAGAGTGAATGTTACTCTTCTTTTGAAAGCATATCATTTGTTTTTTATATAATTTAAAACTGATGATTAAAACTGCCTATTGAAAAATAAGTAAATTAGAAGCGGAATTTAGTAATAAGCTTTAAAATTATTACTTCAGAACTACTTTTACTTAGTTTGGTTTTAAAAAAATAAATAATTTACTTTTCAAACTGTATCAAAATTTTCAACCCCCTCCCCATTGTGTACATTTTCAAATAAAATTTGCCCCCACACAATTACTATTACAACCCCGATCAAAAGCTCATCCTATTCTAGCAAAATGATCACATAGACAGACATGAAAAGATATCATCTTCGAAACACATTCTTTTGTGCACAAGTTTTTTAAAAAGTTTAGATGGAAATGACCTTAAAAAATTAGTCTGCAACTATTTCACTTTGGGTTTAAAAATTCTCAAAATTCAATTTTTAACAACTATGAGAGTAGCTTATGCTAAGCAAATCATACTGTTAACACTATCCATTTACTTTTTACTTAAAAATTTATAGAAATTTATATCACTTTACTATTCTTAAACAACAATTTTAAATTTATCTCTAAAGGGCTATTCAATCTTTCCTTGTTGTCCTCCTTCATAATTAATAGCATCAATACATTCCTGATTCCACCAAAAAGGTTCTATAATACGAATATTGTTTACAAAAGTCATCTAATGTTATATAGGAAAATGTATAGTGTTTTTAGGATATAATCAATGAATAATTTTTTATTAATATTAGAATATCAAGAAATAAATTAAGAATTCATTAACCCTCCGTCACACACCTAGGGAGGGATTCCCTCCGCGGTTTCAGTATTTTTTAAATAACTTTTGTCTTCCTTATTGCAAAATAAAATCAGTTTCTATACCTTTCGACGGTTCCCTCCTCAACACATTTCTAAAAAAACAATTAGTTTAAACATAATTAATCTTCATTTATGAGACTTCAAAGCTAATAAATCTCGAAAAAGTGAGGAAATTTTAAGTAAAATTCAAATTTTCAAAACATTTTTTGCTTTACTGTTGGTCGATGAAAAAATTAGATTATAAATACAATTAAAATGAATTATTTGATGATTTTTTTGCTTATTTGTTAATGTTACATTATTTTTACATGTAAAGTGGAATTCCTTCGAAGATGTGCTTCGTGTAATTAATTTTTATTTTTGAGACCGAAAATTAATTTCATTAATTTTATGATTTTGGAATAATTTACTACATATTTGTAAGTTTGTATGAAATCAAAAAAGAAAATTGTTTACTCAGGGGTTTTTTGAGGTATACTTAAATACAATTTCGATGACAGATTTTCAAAAGTTTTCAAGTTTAAATTATATATTCAGGGTGTCTACCAGTCCTAGAATTTTTAGAAATGTCCTGGATCTTCAACTTTGGTTCTTGAATTTTCCATATTCTGCTTTTAAAAATTCAATAATTCAAAAGTTTGCTCAAACTTAAAAAAATGTTTTTGATCTATCGAACAATAATTATAATTTGTCAGCAAATATTTAAAAAAATGTTATTGGATTAAATGATGCATAAACTATCGAAGAATATGTATATACTATTTTGTCAGAGAAAACAATAAACTACTTTTAACAAGATAATTTCAAATTTTAAACGTATTATAGTTTATTGATAATTATTGGGGATCGAATTTTGATTGTCAGATTCAAGACAGATATTTTTGACTGTGGTAACCCCTTCTATGTGAGCGCTTCCAAACCTTTCAGATCCTTTTTGATTTGAGTCTAAGATCCTCTCTTCTACAAAGTAATTATTCTATTTTCAGATTTACCTAAAAAAAGAGCACAATTAATTCTTATATTAAAAAAATCGAAAAAGATCGAAATACGTTGGTTGACAAATCAATAGGAGGATGAATGAATGCAATAGAAGAAATTTTATTACAATAGTAGATATTGAAAATAATTGAAATTAAAAAAAATGTTGAAAATAATTAAAATTAGGACAAGAATTTTTTTACATAAAATAATTGAACTTTGGAGAAAAATTTTGTTATTTATAAAGATAATTGGGATTTTTACGAGAATTTTTTACAAATTTTGAACATAGTTGAATTTTATTTTTTTTTAAATAATTGAATTTCTGCAATTATTTGTAATTTCTCTAAAATTGTATTTTTTAAGTGTTTTCAAAAAAATTTAAATTAGAAATTTTTAAATTCTATTATTTTTAAAATTGTTAATTTTATTTAAAAAAGGCAGTAAGAAGTTAGTTGCCCGCTTTAGCGCGCGACTTGTTGGTAGTTTAATTAAAATAATTGAAATTTTGCAATAAGATTTATCATTTATGAAAATAATTGAAATTCCTGAAAATAATTTTATTATTTATGAAAATAACTGGAATTCTTATAAAGAATTTTATTATTTATAAAAATATTTGAAATTCCTGAAAATAATTTTATTATTTATGAAAATAACTTGAATTCTTATAAACATTTTTATTATTTATGAAAATAATTGAAATTTTTGAAAATAATTTTATTATTTATGAAAACAACTGGAATTCTCATAAAGAATTTTATTATTTATGAAAATAATTTAAATTTTGTGAAGAAATTTAAAATTTTTATATAAAAATTGAAATAACCTCAAAAAGACATATTCTAAAAGAGTTGAAAATAAATTAAATTTAGCTCATTTTATTTAATAATTAATAATTTTTAAAATTTTGAAATAAAAAAATAAATAATATTTACTACATCAAAAAATTTCAACAACTGAACAGAAGTGAAAATAAAGATGAAAAAATAACCAAAATAGGTGTAGCAAGTGTCAAATTTAGAATTATATAATACTAAGAAAATATTAAAAGTGTAAGAATAAAAAGTTATTATTGGAAATATAGAACATAAAAGAAACGAGATAGTTTAAGTAAAATTCTCACCTTCTTCTATTGTATCTTATATATATCCAACTATATTTTTGGTTATGGCCAACGTCAATCTTTTACATCTTTTACACTCTGTAATTTAATTCACTAATATAATATTACAATAATAAACAAAATTGCCATTATAATAGAAAAAACACTTAACTTAACTTATTTAGTCTCTTGAAAATGAGTGTCACCATTCCTTTTTAATAATATACATATAATATGATGAAACTATCACTGGAGCACTCTTTCATTTGAAACATTGGATTATGTTAATATATTTTCACATTTTCAATTTTGTACTAATGAAAAAGACACTTAATTAATTTCACTTGTGTATTTTTCTTATTCTATCAAATGTAACCTGTCTTTTTCATTATTGTGTATCATAAACTCTAAATGTAAATAAACTTCAGAGTGTGATGAGAACCAGACATTTCCCCTCCGTCAAGAAGTAGTGGTGGGGGGTCCGTTTAACGGATAGTTTCGCTTTTAGGCATGCATCTGGATTCAGCTTATAAAATTATTATTATTAATAATTATTATTATTAATAATAATTTATTATTTTTAATAATTTTTTTTTTTTTTTTATTTTTTTTTTTTTTATTTTTTTATTTTTTTATTTTTTTTTTTTTTTTTTTTTTTTTATTTTTTTTTTTTTTATTTATTTTTTTTTTTTTTTTTTTTTTTTTATTATTTTTATTATTTTTTTTTTTTATTATTTTTTTTTTTTTATTTTTTTTTGTGCTCCAGTGATAGTTTCATCATATTATATGTATATTATTAAAAAGGAATGGTGACACTCATTTTCAAGAGACTAAATAAGTTAAGTTAAGTGTTTTTCTATTATAATGGCAATTTTGTTTATTATTGTAATATTATATTAGTGAATTAAATTACAGAGTGTAAAAGATGTAAAAGATTGACGTTGGCCATAACCAAAAATATAGTTGGATATATATAAGATACAATAGAAGAAGGTGAGAATTTTACTTAAACTATCTCGTTTCTTTTATGTTCTATATTTCCAATAATAACTTTTTATTCTTACACTTTTAATATTTTCTTAGTATTATATAATTCTAAATTTGACACTTGCTACACCTATTTTGGTTATTTTTTCATCTTTATTTTCACTTCTGTTCAGTTGTTGAAATTTTTTGATGTAGTAAATATTATTTATTTTTTTATTTCAAAATTTTAAAAATTATTAATTATTAAATAAAATGAGCTAAATTTAATTTATTTTCAACTCTTTTAGAATATGTCTTTTTGAGGTTATTTCAATTTTTATATAAAAATTTTAAATTTCTTCACAAAATTTAAATTATTTTCATAAATAATAAAATTCTTTATGAGAATTCCAGTTGTTTTCATAAATAATAAAATTATTTTCAAAAATTTCAATTATTTTCATAAATAATAAAAATGTTTATAAGAATTCAAGTTATTTTCATAAATAATAAAATTATTTTCAGGAATTTCAAATATTTTTATAAATAATAAAATTCTTTATAAGAATTCCAGTTATTTTCATAAATAATAAAATTATTTTCAGGAATTTCAATTATTTTCATAAATGATAAATCTTATTGCAAAATTTCAATTATTTTAATTAAACTACCAACAAGTCGCGCGCTAAAGCGGGCAACTAACTTCTTACTGCCTTTTTTAAATAAAATTAACAATTTTAAAAATAATAGAATTTAAAAATTTCTAATTTAAATTTTTTTGAAAACACTTAAAAAATACAATTTTAGAGAAATTACAAATAATTGCAGAAATTCAATTATTTAAAAAAAAATAAAATTCAACTATGTTCAAAATTTGTAAAAAATTCTCGTAAAAATCCCAATTATCTTTATAAATAACAAAATTTTTCTCCAAAGTTCAATTATTTTATGTAAAAAAATTCTTGTCCTAATTTTAATTATTTTCAACATTTTTTTTAATTTCAATTATTTTCAATATCTACTATTGTAATAAAATTTCTTCTATTGCATTCATTCATCCTCCTATTGATTTGTCAACCAACGTATTTCGATCTTTTTCGATTTTTTTAATATAAGAATTAATTGTGCTCTTTTTTTAGGTAAATCTGAAAATAGAATAATTACTTTGTAGAAGAGAGGATCTTAGACTCAAATCAAAAAGGATCTGAAAGGTTTGGAAGCGCTCACATAGAAGGGGTTACCACAGTCAAAAATATCTGTCTTGAATCT
>JAVJHT010000038.1:0-50000 GCA_032872505.1 Leptopilina syphax
AAAACATGAATTTGAGTTAAAATTTTTGATAATAATTGAATAATAAAAGCATTATAGCTTGATTTTTAGAAATAAATATATTTTGAAATGTTTTAATTGATTTTTTTAAAAAATTATTTCTAGTTTTTATTTTCTAAATATTTAATTAGAGAATAAGCGAATAATTAAAATTTTGTCAAATTTTATTGTGAACAAATAGATTTGAAAATTCTCTAGGAACTTTTGCTAAAATTATTAAATATAATTGTTAATTGTTCATTTTTTTTCGAAAAATTTTAATACAATATTTGAACATAATTAATTTTTTCAAAGACTTTACTCAAAATTGTATTAAAACAAGTTTCAAATCCAGATGTTCATTACATAAAGATTTTGCTTCCTCTTTACAATCAGCAAACAAAATTTGCTTCTTTGTGGAGGAAGCATTAACGACAAGTATATTCAATTTTTAAATTATTTTCAATACAATTTAACATTTATAAAATAAAGATCATTCGTCTTAATAGAAAGAATAAAAACTTTCTTATACAGTAATATGAATCTAAATAAACAAAAAAATTTTTAGTAAAAAAGTGAATTTTTCCACTTAATTGTAATTAATTTTATAATTTTCAATATAATATATACTATACATACACAAATCGATTCGTCTTGATAAAAAGAATAAGAGTTTTGATTTTTTTTCGATAAATAATAACATTTTATTATATAGCAACATAATTTCGCGGAAAGAACTCATTTTTCTATGAAAATGCCAATATGTCAGCAAAACAAAACAAAACAAAATTTTAACTGTTTTTAAAAATTAAAAATTTTTTTGCATTAACAAAATATTACAATAATTATAAAAAAATTAATATTTAAAATACAGTTTACAATAAATAAATGTCATTATCAACGATTACACGAAATTGTTCACTCTTTAAAAAAAAAACATTTGCATGTTTGCAAATTTAAAAATTCAATATTTTAAATAACAATCAATTAAAAAAAAAGTTTTTTTAAAATGTTTGTTTTATTGTAAACCACATATTTTTAAAATAGTTATAACATTTTAAAAATCAATAAAATTTTTTTAACCTAGTTAAGCTGGCCTGGCCCAAAAACTTAAAAAAAAAAAAAAAAAAAAATTAACTTTATATGAAAAAATGTTGTAGAGAAAAGTTGTTAGTATTTTTATAGTCTAACGTATAGTTAAAAATAATAGAATTTGAAAATTTCAGTAATTTCATTAGAGTTTTGTTTTTTGCCAAAAAAATCCCGAAATCTTCATCCCAGCCAATTCAAACTGTATCATAAATGTAGGGCAACTTTCAAGCTTTCATTTGGTTCTAATTAGAGCATGATATATAGCACAGGTAAAAAGTTATAGTGCTTTGAAAAAGACCTTAAAATTTTTGGAAAAAAAATTTCAGTAATTTCATTAGAGTTTTGTTTTTTGCCAAAAAAATCCCGAAATCTTCATCCCAGCCAATTCAAACTGTATCATAAATGTAGGGCAACTTTCAAGCTTTCATTTGGTTCTAATTAGAGCATGATATATAGCACAGGTAAAAAGTTATAGTGCTTTGAAAAAAGACCTTAAAATTTTTGCAAAAATAAAAAAAGTTGGAAAGGTCCCCCCCTTTGAAGAAAAAAAAATTTCAGTAATTTCATTAGAGTTTTGTTTTTTGCCAAAAAAATCCCGAAATCTTCATCCCAGCCAATTCAAACTGTATCATAAATGTAGGGCAACTTTCAAGCTTTCATTTGGTTCTAATTAGAGCATGATATATAGCACAGGTAAAAAGTTATAGTGCTTTGAAAAAGACCTTAAAATTTTTGCAAAAATAAAAAAGTTGGAAAGGTCCCCCCCTTTGAAGAAAAAAAAATTTCAGTAATTTCATTAGAGTTTTGTTTTTTGCCAAAAAAATCCCGAAATCTTCATCCCAGCCAATTCAAACTGTATCATAAATGTAGGGCAACTTTCAAGCTTTCATTTGGTTCTAATTAGAGCATGATATATAGCACAGGTAAAAAGTTATAGTGCTTTGAAAAAGACCTTAAAATTTTTGCAAAAATAAAAAAGTTGGAAAGGTCCCCCCCTTTGAAGAAAAAAAAATTTCAGTAATTTCATTAGAGTTTTGTTTTTTGCCAAAAAAATCCCGAAATCTTCATCCCAGCCAATTCAAACTGTATCATAAATGTAGGGCAACTTTCAAGCTTTCATTTGGTTCTAATTAGAGCATGATATATAGCACAGGTAAAAAGTTATAGTGCTTTGAAAAAGACCTTAAAATTTTTGGAAAAAAAATTTCAGTAATTTCATTAGAGTTTTGTTTTTTTGCCAAAAAAATCCCGAAATCTTCATCCCAGCCAATTCAAACTGTATCATAAATGTAGGGCAACTTTCAAGCTTTCATTTGGTTCTAATTAGAGCATGATATATAGCACAGGTAAAAAGTTATAGTGCTTTGAAAAAGACCTTAAAATTTTTGGAAAAAAAATTTCAGTAATTTCATTAGAGTTTTGTTTTTTGCCAAAAAAATCCCGAAATCTTCATCCCAGCCAATTCAAAACTGTATCATAAATGTAGGGCAACTTTCAAGCTTTCATTTGGTTCTAATTAGAGCATGATATATAGCACAGGTAAAAAGTTATAGTGCTTTGAAAAAGACCTTAAAATTTTTGCAAAAATAAAAAAGTTGGAAAGGTCCCCCCCTTTGAAGAAAAAAAAATTTCAGTAATTTCATTAGAGTTTTGTTTTTTGCCAAAAAAATCCCGAAATCTTCATCCCAGCCAATTCAAACTGTATCATAAATGTAGGGCAACTTTCAAGCTTTCATTTGGTTCTAATTAGAGCATGATATATAGCACAGGTAAAAAGTTATAGTGCTTTGAAAAAGACCTTAAAATTTTTGCAAAAATAAAAAAGTTGGAAAGGTCCCCCCCTTTGAAGAAAAAAAAATTTCAGTAATTTCATTAGAGTTTTGTTTTTTGCCAAAAAAATCCCGAAATCTTCATCCCAGCCAATTCAAACTGTATCATAAATGTAGGGCAACTTTCAAGCTTTCATTTGGTTCTAATTAGAGCATGATATATAGCACAGGTAAAAAGTTATAGTGCTTTGAAAAAGACCTTAAAATTTTTGCAAAAATAAAAAAGTTGGAAAGGTCCCCCCCTTTGAAGAAAAAAAAATTTCAGTAATTTCATTAGAGTTTTGTTTTTTGCCAAAAAAATCCCGAAATCTTCATCCCAGCCAATTCAAACTGTATCATAAATGTAGGGCAACTTTCAAGCTTTCATTTGGTTCTAATTAGAGCATGATATATAGCACAGGTAAAAAGTTATAGTGCTTTGAAAAAGACCTTAAAATTTTTGGAAAAAAAATTTCAGTAATTTCATTAGAGTTTTGTTTTTTGCCAAAAAAATCCCGAAATCTTCATCCCAGCCAATTCAAACTGTATCATAAATGTAGGGCAACTTTCAAGCTTTCATTTGGTTCTAATTAGAGCATGATATATAGCACAGGTAAAAAGTTATAGTGCTTTGAAAAAGACCTTAAAATTTTTGGAAAAAAAATTTCAGTAATTTCATTAGAGTTTTGTTTTTTGCCAAAAAAATCCCGAAATCTTCATCCCAGCCAATTCAAACTGTATCATAAATGTAGGGCAACTTTCAAGCTTTCATTTGGTTCTAATTAGAGCATGATATATAGCACAGGTAAAAAGTTATAGTGCTTTGAAAAAGACCTTAAAATTTTTGGAAAAAAAATTTCAGTAATTTCATTAGAGTTTTGTTTTTTGCCAAAAAAATCCCGAAATCTTCATCCCAGCCAATTCAAACTGTATCATAAATGTAGGGCAACTTTCAAGCTTTCATTTGGTTCTAATTAGAGCATGATATATAGCACAGGTAAAAAGTTATAGTGCTTTGAAAAAGACCTTAAAATTTTTGCAAAAATAAAAAAGTTGGAAAGGTCCCCCCCTTTGAAGAAAAAAAAATTTCAGTAATTTCATTAGAGTTTTGTTTTTTTGCCAAAAAAATCCCGAAATCTTCATCCCAGCCAATTCAAACTGTATCATAAATGTAGGGCAACTTTCAAGCTTTCATTTGGTTCTAATTAGAGCATGATATATAGCACAGGTAAAAAGTTATAGTGCTTTGAAAAAGACCTTAAAATTTTTGCAAAAATAAAAAAGTTGGAAAGGTCCCCCCCTTTGAAGAAAAAAAAATTTCAGTAATTTCATTAGAGTTTTGTTTTTTGCCAAAAAAAATCCCGAAATCTTCATCCCAGCCAATTCAAACTGTATCATAAATGTAGGGCAACTTTCAAGCTTTTCATTTGGTTCTAATTAGAGCATGATATATAGCACAGGTAAAAAGTTATAGTGCTTTGAAAAAGACCTTAAAATTTTTGCAAAAATAAAAAAGTTGGAAAGGTCCCCCCCCTTTGAAGAAAAAAAAATTTCAGTAATTTCATTAGAGTTTTGTTTTTTGCCAAAAAAATCCCGAAATCTTCATCCCAGCCAATTCAAACTGTATCATAAATGTAGGGCAACTTTCAAGCTTTCATTTGGTTCTAATTAGAGCATGATATATAGCACAGGTAAAAAGTTATAGTGCTTTGAAAAAGACCTTAAAATTTTTGGAAAAAAAATTTCAGTAATTTCATTAGAGTTTTGTTTTTTGCCAAAAAAATCCCGAAATCTTCATCCCAGCCAATTCAAACTGTATCATAAATGTAGGGCAACTTTCAAGCTTTCATTTGGTTCTAATTAGAGCATGATATATAGCACAGGTAAAAAGTTATAGTGCTTTGAAAAAGACCTTAAAATTTTTGGAAAAAAAATTTCAGTAATTTCATTAGAGTTTTGTTTTTTTGCCAAAAAAATCCCGAAAATCTTCATCCCAGCCAATTCAAACTGTATCATAAATGTAGGGCAACTTTCAAGCTTTCATTTGGTTCTAATTAGAGCATGATATATAGCACAGGTAAAAAGTTATAGTGCTTTGAAAAAGACCTTAAAATTTTTGCAAAAATAAAAAAGTTGGAAAGGTCCCCCCCTTTGAAGAAAAAAAAATTTCAGTAATTTCATTTAGAGTTTTGTTTTTTGCCAAAAAAATCCCGAAATCTTCATCCCAGCCAATTCAAACTGTATCATAAATGTAGGGCAACTTTCAAGCTTTCATTTGGTTTCTAATTAGAGCATGATATATAGCACAGGTAAAAAGTTATAGTGCTTTGAAAAAGACCTTAAAATTTTTGCAAAAATAAAAAAAGTTGGAAAGGTCCCCCCCTTTGAAGAAAAAAAAATTTCAGTAATTTCATTAGAGTTTTGTTTTTTGCCAAAAAAATCCCGAAATCTTCATCCCAGCCAATTCAAACTGTATCATAAATGTAGGGCAACTTTCAAGCTTTCATTTGGTTCTAATTAGAGCATGATATATAGCACAGGTAAAAAGTTATAGTGCTTTGAAAAAGACCTTAAAATTTTTGCAAAAATAAAAAAGTTGGAAAGGTCCCCCCCTTTGAAGAAAAAAAAATTTCAGTAATTTCATTAGAGTTTTGTTTTTTGCCAAAAAAATCCCGAAATCTTCATCCCAGCCAATTCAAACTGTATCATAAATGTAGGGCAACTTTCAAGCTTTCATTTGGTTCTAATTAGAGCATGATATATAGCACAGGTAAAAAGTTATAGTGCTTTGAAAAAGACCTTAAAATTTTTGGAAAAAAAATTTCAGTAATTTCATTAGAGTTTTGTTTTTTGCCAAAAAAATCCCGAAATCTTCATCCCAGCCAATTCAAACTGTATCATAAATGTAGGGCAACTTTCAAGCTTTCATTTGGTTCTAATTAGAGCATGATATATAGCACAGGTAAAAAGTTATAGTGCTTTGAAAAAGACCTTAAAATTTTTGGAAAAAAAATTTCAGTAATTTCATTAGAGTTTTGTTTTTTGCCAAAAAAATCCCGAAATCTTCATCCCAGCCAATTCAAACTGTATCATAAATGTAGGGCAACTTTCAAGCTTTCATTTGGTTCTAATTAGAGCATGATATATAGCACAGGTAAAAAGTTATAGTGCTTTGAAAAAGACCTTAAAATTTTTGCAAAAATAAAAAAGTTGGAAAGGTCCCCCCCTTTGAAGAAAAAAAAATTTCAGTAATTTCATTAGAGTTTTGTTTTTTTGCCAAAAAAATCCCGAAATCTTCATCCCAGCCAATTCAAACTGTATCATAAATGTAGGGCAACTTTCAAGCTTTCATTTGGTTCTAATTAGAGCATGATATATAGCACAGGTAAAAAGTTATAGTGCTTTGAAAAAGACCTTAAAATTTTTGCAAAAATAAAAAAGTTGGAAAGGTCCCCCCCTTTGAAGAAAAAAAAATTTCAGTAATTTCATTAGAGTTTTGTTTTTTGCCAAAAAAATCCCGAAATCTTCATCCCAGCCAATTCAAACTGTATCATAAATGTAGGGCAACTTTCAAGCTTTCATTTGGTTCTAATTAGAGCATGATATATAGCACAGGTAAAAAGTTATAGTGCTTTGAAAAAGACCTTAAAATTTTTGCAAAAATAAAAAAGTTGGAAAGGTCCCCCCCTTTGAAGAAAAAAAAATTTCAGTAATTTCATTAGAGTTTTGTTTTTTGCCAAACAAAATCCCGAAATCTTCATCCCAGCCAATTCAAACTGTATCATAAATGTAGGGCAACTTTCAAGCTTTCATTTGGTTCTAATTAGAGCATGATATATAGCACAGGTAAAAAGTTATAGTGCTTTGAAAAAGACCTTAAAATTTTTGCAAAAATAAAAAAGTTGGAAGGGTCCCCCCCTTTGAAGAAAAAAAAATTTCAGTAATTTCATTAGAGTTTTTGTTTTTTGCCAAAAAAATCCCGAAATCTTCATCCCAGCCAATTCAAACTGTATCATAAATGTTAGGGCAACTTTCAAGCTTTCATTTGGTTCTAATTAGAGCATGATATATAGCACAGGTAAAAAGTTATAGTGCTTTGAAAAAGACCTTAAAATTTTTGCAAAAATAAAAAAGTTGGAAAGGCCCCCCTTTGAAGAAAAAAAAATTTCAGTAATTTCATTAGAGTTTTGTTTTTTGCCAAAAAAATCCCGAAATCTTCATCCCAGCCAATTCAAACTGTATCATAAATGTAGGGCAACTTTCAAGCTTTCATTTGGTTCTAATTAGAGCATGATATATAGCACAGGTAAAAAGTTATAGTGCTTTGAAAAAGACCTTAAAATTTTTGCAAAAATAAAAAAGTTGGAAAGGTCCCCCCCTTTGAAGAAAAAAAAAATTTCAGTAATTTCATTAGAGTTTTGTTTTTTGCCAAAAAAAATCCCGAAATCTTCATCCCAGCCAATTCAAACTGTATCATAAATGTAGGGCAACTTTCAAGCTTTCATTTGGTTCTAATTAGAGCATGATATATAGCACAGGTAAAAAGTTATAGTGCTTTGAAAAAGACCTTAAAATTTTTGGAAAAAAAATTTCAGTAATTTCATTAGAGTTTTGTTTTTTGCCAAAAAAATCCCGAAATCTTCATCCCAGCCAATTCAAACTGTATCATAAATGTAGGGCAACTTTCAAGCTTTCATTTGGTTCTAATTAGAGCATGATATATAGCACAGGTAAAAAGTTATAGTGCTTTGAAAAAGACCTTAAAATTTTTGGAAAAAAAATTTCAGTAATTTCATTAGAGTTTTGTTTTTTGCCAAAAAAATCCCGAAATCTTCATCCCAGCCAATTCAAACTGTATCATAAATGTAGGGCAACTTTCAAGCTTTCATTTGGTTCTAATTAGAGCATGATATATAGCACAGGTAAAAAGTTATAGTGCTTTGAAAAAGACCTTAAAATTTTTGCAAAAATAAAAAAGTTGGAAAGGTCCCCCCCTTTGAAGAAAAAAAAATTTCAGTAATTTCATTAGAGTTTTGTTTTTTGCCAAAAAAATCCCGAAATCTTCATCCCAGCCAATTCAAACTGTATCATAAATGTAGGGCAACTTTCAAGCTTTCATTTGGTTCTAATTAGAGCATGATATATAGCACAGGTAAAAAGTTATAGTGCTTTGAAAAAGACCTTAAAATTTTTGCAAAAATAAAAAAGTTGGAAAGGTCCCCCCCTTTGAAGAAAAAAAAATTTCAGTAATTTCATTAGAGTTTTGTTTTTTTTGCCAAAAAAAATCCCGAAATCTTCATCCCAGCCAATTCAAACTGTATCATAAATGTAGGGCAACTTTCAAGCTTTCATTTGGTTCTAATTAGAGCATGATATATAGCACAGGTAAAAAGTTATAGTGCTTTGAAAAAGACCTTAAAATTTTTGCAAAAATAAAAAAGTTGGAAAGGTCCCCCCCTTTGAAGAAAAAAAAATTTCAGTAATTTCATTAGAGTTTTGTTTTTTGCCAAAAAAATCCCGAAATCTTCATCCCAGCCAATTCAAACTGTATCATAAATGTAGGGCAACTTTCAAGCTTTCATTTGGTTCTAATTTAGAGCATGATATATAGCACAGGTAAAAAGTTATAGTGCTTTGAAAAAGACCTTAAAATTTTTGGAAAAAAAAATTTCAGTAATTTCATTAGAGTTTTGTTTTTTTGCCAAAAAAATCCCGAAATCTTCATCCCAGCCAATTCAAACTGTATCATAAATGTAGGGCAACTTTCAAGCTTTCATTTGGTTCTAATTAGAGCATGATATATAGCACAGGTAAAAAGTTTATAGTGCTTTGAAAAAGACCTTAAAAATTTTTGGAAAAAAAATTTCAGTAATTTCATTAGAGTTTTGTTTTTTGCCAAAAAAAATCCCGAAATCTTCATCCCAGCCAATTCAAACTGTATCATAAATGTAGGGCAACTTTCAAGCTTTCATTTGGTTCTAATTAGAGCATGATATATAGCACAGGTAAAAAGTTATAGTGCTTTGAAAAAGACCTTAAAATTTTTGCAAAAATAAAAAAGTTGGAAAGGTCCCCCCCTTTGAAGAAAAAAAAATTTCAGTAATTTCATTAGAGTTTTGTTTTTTGCCAAAAAAATCCCGAAATCTTCATCCCAGCCAATTCAAACTGTATCATAAATGTAGGGCAACTTTCAAGCTTTCATTTGGTTCTAATTAGAGCATGATATATAGCACAGGTAAAAAGTTATAGTGCTTTGAAAAAGACCTTAAAATTTTTGCAAAAATAAAAAAGTTGGAAAGGTCCCCCCTTTGAAGAAAAAAAAATTTCAGTAATTTCATTAGAGTTTTGTTTTTTGCCAAAAAAATCCCGAAATCTTCATCCCAGCCAATTCAAACTGTATCATAAATGTAGGGCAACTTTCAAGCTTTCATTTGGTTCTAATTAGAGCATGATATATAGCACAGGTAAAAAGTTATAGTGCTTTGAAAAAGACCTTAAAATTTTTGCAAAAATAAAAAAGTTGGAAAGGCCCCCCCTTTGAAGAAAAAAAAATTTCAGTAATTTCATTAGAGTTTTGTTTTTTTGCCAAAAAAATCCCGAAATCTTCATCCCAGCCAATTCAAACTGTATCATAAATGTAGGGCAACTTTCAAGCTTTCATTTGGTTCTAATTAGAGCATGATATATAGCACAGGTAAAAAGTTATAGTGCTTTGAAAAAGACCTTAAAATTTTTGCAAAAATAAAAAAGTTGGAAAGGTCCCCCCCTTTGAAGAAAAAAAAATTTCAGTAATTTCATTAGAGTTTTGTTTTTTGCCAAAAAAATCCCGAAATCTTCATCCCAGCCAATTCAAACTGTATCATAAATGTAGGGCAACTTTCAAGCTTTCATTTGGTTCTAATTAGAGCATGATATATAGCACAGGTAAAAAAGTTATAGTGCTTTGAAAAAGACCTTAAAATTTTTGGAAAAAAAATTTCAGTAATTTCATTAGAGTTTTGTTTTTTGCCAAAAAAATCCCGAAATCTTCATCCCAGCCAATTCAAAACTGTATCATAAATGTAGGGCAACTTTCAAGCTTTCATTTGGTTCTAATTAGAGCATGATAAATAGCACAGGTAAAAAGTTATAGTGCTTTGAAAAAGACCTTAAAATTTTTGGAAAAAAAATTTCAGTAATTTCATTAGAGTTTTGTTTTTTGCCAAAAAAATCCCGAAATCTTCATCCAGCCAATTCAAACTGTATCATAAATGTAGGGCAACTTTCAAGCTTTCATTTGGTTCTAATTAGAGCATGATATATAGCACAGGTAAAAAGTTATAGTGCTTTGAAAAAGACCTTAAAATTTTTGCAAAAATAAAAAAGTTGGAAAGGTCCCCCCCTTTGAAGAAAAAAAAAATTTCAGTAATTTTCATTAGAGTTTTGTTTTTTGCCAAAAAAATCCCGAAATCTTCATCCCAGCCAATTCAAAACTGTATCATAAATGTAGGGCAACTTTCAAGCTTTCATTTGGTTCTAATTAGAGCATGATATATAGCACAGGTAAAAAGTTATAGTGCTTTGAAAAAGACCTTAAAATTTTTGCAAAAATAAAAAAGTTGGAAAGGTCCCCCCCTTTGAAGAAAAAAAAATTTCAGTAATTTCATTAGAGTTTTGTTTTTTTGCCAAAAAAATCCCGAAAATCTTCATCCCAGCCAATTCAAACTGTATCATAAATGTAGGGCAACTTTCAAGCTTTCATTTGGTTCTAATTAGAGCATGATATATAGCACAGGTAAAAAGTTATAGTGCTTTGAAAAAGACCTTAAAATTTTTGCAAAAATAAAAAAGTTGGAAAGGTCCCCCCCTTTGAAGAAAAAAAAATTTCAGTAATTTCATTAGAGTTTTGTTTTTTGCCAAAAAAATCCCGAAATCTTCATCCCAGCCAATTCAAACTGTATCATAAATGTAGGGCAACTTTCAAGCTTTCATTTGGTTCATAATTAGAGCATGATATATAGCACAGGTAAAAAGTTATAGTGCTTTGAAAAAGACCTTAAAATTTTTGGAAAAAAAATTTCAGTAATTTCATTAGAGTTTTGTTTTTTGCCAAAAAAATCCCGAAAATCTTCATCCTCAGCCAATTCAAACTGTATCATAAATGTAGGGCAACTTTTCAAAGCTTTCATTTGGTTCTAATTAGAGCATGATAATATAGCACAGGTAAAAAGTTATAGTGCTTTGAAAAAGACCTTAAAATTTTTGGAAAAAAAATTTCAGTAATTTCATTAGAGTTTTGTTTTTTGCCAAAAAAATCCCGAAATCTTCATCCCAGCCAATTCAAACTGTATCATAAATGTAGGGCAACTTTCAAGCTTTCATTTGGTTCTAATTAGAGCATGATATATAGCACAGGTAAAAAGTTATAGTGCTTTGAAAAAGACCTTAAAATTTTTGCAAAAATAAAAAAGTTGGAAAGGTCCCCCCTTTGAAGAAAAAAAAAATTTCAGTAATTTCATTAGAGTTTTGTTTTTTGCCAAAAAAATCCCGAAATCTTCATCCCAGCCAATTCAAATCTGTATCATAAATGTAGGGCAACTTTCAAGCTTTCATTTGGTTCTAATTAGAGCATGATATATAGCACAGGTAAAAAGTTATAGTGCTTTGAAAAAGACCATTAAAATTTTTGCAAAAATAAAAAAGTTGGAAAGGTCCCCCCCTTTGAAGAAAAAAAAATTTCAGTAATTTCATTAGAGTTTTGTTTTTTGCCAAAAAAATCCCGAAATCTTCATCCCAGCCAATTCAAACTGTATCATAAATGTAGGGCAACTTTCAAGCTTTCATTTGGTTCTAATTAGAGCATGATATATAGCACAGGTAAAAAGTTATAGTGCTTTGAAAAAGACCTTAAAATTTTTGGAAAAAAAATTTCAGTAATTTCATTAGAGTTTTGTTTTTTGCCAAAAAAATCCCGAAATCTTCATCCCAGCCAATTCAAACTGTATTCATAAAATGTAGGGCAACTTTCAAGCTTTCATTTGGTTCTAATTAGAGCATGATATATAGCACAGGTAAAAAGTTATAGTGCTTTGAAAAAGACCTTAAAATTTTTGGAAAAAAAATTTCAGTAATTTCATTAGAGTTTTGTTTTTTGCCAAAAAAAATCCCGAAATCTTCATCCCAGCCAATTCAAACTGTATCATAAATGTAGGGCAACTTTCAAGCTTTCATTTGGTTCTAATTAGAGCATGATATATAGCACAGGTAAAAAAGTTATAGTGCTTTGAAAAAGACCTTAAAATTTTTGCAAAAATAAAAAAGTTGGAAAGGTCCCCCCCTTTGAAGAAAAAAAAATTTCAGTAATTTTCAATTAGAGTTTTGTTTTTTGCCAAAAAAATCCCGAAATCTTCATCCCAGCCAAATACAAACTGTATCATAAAATGTAGGGCAACTTTCAAGCTTTCATTTGGTTTCTAATTAGAGCATGATATATAGCACAGGTAAAAAGTTATAGTGCTTTGAAAAAAGACCTTAAAATTTTTGCAAAAATAAAAAAGTTGGAAATCCCCCCCTTTGAAGAAAAAAAATTTCAGTAATTTCATTAGAGTTTTGTTTTTTGCCAAAAAAATCCCGAAATCTTCATCCCAGCCAATTCAAACTGTAATCATAAATGTAGGCAACTTTCAAGCTTTCATTTGGTTCTAATTAGAGCATGATATATAGCACAGGTAAAAAGTTATAGTGCTTTTGAAAAAGACCTTAAAATTTTTGCAAAAATAAAAAAGTTGGAAAGGTCCCCCCCTTTGAAGAAAAAAAAATTTCAGTAATTTCATTAGAGTTTTGTTTTTTGCCAAAAAAATCCCGAAATCTTCATCCCAGCCAATTCAAAACTGTATCATAAATGTAGGGCAACTTTCAAGCTTTCATTTGGTTCTAATTAGAGCATGATATATAGCACAGGTAAAAAGTTTATAGTGCTTTGAAAAAGACCTTAAAATTTTTGCAAAAATAAAAAAGTTGGAAAGGTTCCCCCCCTTTGAAGAAAAAAAAATTTCAGTAATTTCATTAGAGTTTTGTTTTTTGCCAAAAAAAATCCCGAAATCTTCATCCCAGCCAATTCAAACTGTATCATAAATGTAGGGCAACTTTCAAGCTTTCATTTGGTTCTAATTAGAGCAATGATATATAGCACAGGTAAAAAGTTATAGTGCTTTGAAAAAGACCTTAAAATTTTTGCAAAAATAAAAAAGTTGGAAAGGTCCCCCCCTTTGAAGAAAAAAAAAATTTCAGTAATTTCATTAGAGTTTTGTTTTTTGCCAAAAAAATCCCGAAATCTTCATCCCAGCCAATTCAAACTGTATCATAAATGTAGGGCAACTTTCAAGCTTTCATTTGGTTCTAATTAGAGCATGATATATAGCACAGGTAAAAAGTTATAGTGCTTTGAAAAAGACCTTAAAATTTTTGCAAAAATAAAAAAGTTGGAAAGGTCCCCCCCTTTGAAGAAAAAAAAATTTCAGTAATTTCATTAGAGTTTTGTTTTTTGCCAAAAAAATCCCGAAATCTTCATCCCAGCCAATTCAAACTGTATCATAAATGTAGGGCAACTTTCAAGCTTTCATTTGGTTTCTAATTAGAGCATGATATATAGCACAGGTTAAAAAGTTATAGTGCTTTGAAAAAGACCTTAAAATTTTTGCAAAAATAAAAAAGTTGGAAAGGTCCCCCCCTTTGAAGAAAAAAAAATTTCAGTAATTTCATTAGAGTTTTGTTTTTTGCCAAAAAAATCCCGAAATCTTCATCCCAGCCAATTCAAACTGTATCATAAATGTAGGGCAACTTTCAAGCTTTCATTTGGTTCTAATTAGAGCATGATATATAGCACAGGTAAAAAGTTATAGTGCTTTGAAAAAGACCTTAAAATTTTTGCAAAAATAAAAAAATTGGAAAGGTCCCCCCCTTTGAAGAAAAAAAAATTTCAGTAATTTCATTAGAGTTTTGTTTTTTGCCAAAAAAATCCCGAAATCTTCATCCCAGCCAATTCAAACTGTATCATAAATGTAGGGCAACTTTCAAGCTTTCATTTGGTTCTAATTAGAGCATGATATATAGCACAGGTAAAAAGTTATAGTGCTTTGAAAAAGACCTTAAAATTTTTGGAAAAAAAAATTTCAGTAATTTCATTAGAGTTTTGTTTTTTGCCAAAAAAATCCCGAAATCTTCATCCCAGCCAATTCAAACTGTATCATAAATGTAGGGCAACTTTCAAGCTTTCATTTGGTTTCTAATTAGAGCATGATATATAGCACAGGTAAAAAGTTATAGTGCTTTGAAAAAGACCTTAAAATTTTTGGAAAAAAAATTTCAGTAATTTCATTAGAGTTTTGTTTTTTGCCAAAAAAATCCCGAAATCTTCATCCCAGCCAATTCAAACTGTATCATAAATGTAGGGCAACTTTCAAGCTTTCATTTGGTTCTAATTAGAGCATGATATATAGCACAGGTAAAAAGTTATAGTGCTTTGAAAAAGACCTTAAAATTTTTGCAAAAATAAAAAAGTTGGAAAGGTCCCCCCCTTTGAAGAAAAAAAAATTTCAGTAATTTCATTAGAGTTTTGTTTTTTGCCAAAAAAATCCCGAAATCTTCATCCCAGCCAATTCAAAACTTGTATCATTAAATGTAGGGCAACTTTCAAGCTTTCATTTGGTTCTAATTAGAGCATGATATATAGCACAGGTAAAAAGCTTATAGTGCTTTGAAAAAGACCTTAAAATTTTTGCAAAAATAAAAAAGTTGGAAAGGTCCCCCCCTTTGAAGAAAAAAAAATTTCAGTAATTTTCCATTAGAGTTTTGTTTTTTTGCCAAAAAAATCCCGAAATCTTCATCCCAGCCAATTCAAACTGTATCATAAATGTAGGGCAACTTTCAAGCTTTCATTTGGTTCTAATTAGAGCATGATATATAGCACAGGTAAAAAGTTATAGTGCTTTGAAAAAGACCTTAAAATTTTTGCAAAAATAAAAAAGTTGGAAAGGTCCCCCCCTTTGAAGAAAAAACAAATTTCAGTAATTTCATTAGAGTTTTGTTTTTTGCCAAAAAAATCCCGAAATCTTCATCCCAGCCAATTCAAACTGTATCATAAATGTAGGGCAACTTTCAAGCTTTCATTTGGTTCTAATTAGAGCATGATATATAGCACAGGTAAAAAGTTATAGTGCTTTGAAAAAGACCTTAAAATTTTTGCAAAAATAAAAAAGTTGGAAAGGTCCCCCCTTTGAAGAAAAAAAAATTTCAGTAATTTCATTAGAGTTTTGTTTTTTGCCAAAAAAATCCCGAAATCTTCATCCCAGCCAATTCAAACTGTATCATAAATGTAGGGCAACTTTCAAGCTTTCATTTGGTTCTAATTAGAGCATGATAATATAGCACAGGTAAAAAGTTATAGTGCTTTGAAAAAAGACCTTAAAATTTTTGCAAAAATAAAAAAGTTGGAAAGGTCCCCCCCTTTGAAGAAAAAAAAATTTCAGTAATTTCATTAGAGTTTTGTTTTTTGCCAAAAAAAATCCCGAAATCTTCATCCCAGCCAATTCAAACTGTATCATAAATGTAGGGCAACTTTCAAGCTTTCATTTGGTTCTAATTAGAGCATGATATATAGCACAGGTAAAAAGTTATAGTGCTTTTGAAAAAGACCTTAAAATTTTTTGCAAAAATAAAAAAGTTGGAAAGGTCCCCCCCTTTGAAGAAAAAAAAATTTCAGTAATTTCATTAGAGTTTTGTTTTTTGCCAAAAAAATCCCGAAATCTTCATCCCAGCCAATTCAATACTGTATCATAAATGTAGGGCAACTTTCAAGCTTTCATTTGGTTCTAATTAGAGCATGATATATAGCACAGGTAAAAAGTTATAGTGCTTTGAAAAAGACTTAAAATTTTTGCAAAAATAAAAAAGTTGGAAAGGTCCCCCCCTTTGAAGAAAAAAAAATTTCAGTAATTTCATTAGAGTTTTGTTTTTTGCCAAAAAAATCCCGAAATCTTCATCCCAGCCAATTCAAACTGTATCATAAATGTAGGGCAACTTTCAAGCTTTTCATTTGGTTCTAATTAGAGCATGATATATAGCACAGGTAAAAAGTTATAGTGCTTTGAAAAAGACCTTAAAATTTTTGCAAAAATAAAAAAGTTGGAAAGGTCCCCCCTTTGAAGAAAACAAAAATTTCAGTAATTTCATTAGAGTTTTGTTTTTTGCCAAAAAAATCCCGAAATCTTCATCCCAGCCAATTCAAACTGTATCATAAAATGTAGGGCAACTTTCAAGCTTTCATTTGGTTCTAATTAGAGCATGGATATATAGCACAGGTAAAAAGTTATAGTGCTTTGAAAAAGACCTTAAAAATTTTTGCAAAAATAAAAAAGTTGGAAAGGTCCCCCACTTTGAAGAAAAAAAAATTTCAGTAATTTCATTAGAGTTTTGTTTTTTGCCAAAAAAATCCCGAAATCTTCATCCCAGCCAATTCAAACTGTATCATAAATGTAGGGCAACTTTCAGCTTTCATTTGGTTCTAATTAGAGCATGATATATAGCCACAGGTAAAAAGTTATAGTGCTTTGAAAAAGACCTTAAAATTTTTGCAAAAAAAAAAATTTCAGTAATTTCATTAGAGTTTTTGTTTTTTTGCCAAAAAAATCCCGAAATCTTCATCCCAGCCAATTCAATACTGTATCATAAATGTAGGGCAACTTTCAAGCTTTCATTTGGTTCTAATTAGAGCATGATATATAGCACAGGTAAAAAGTTATAGTGCTTTGAAAAAGACCTTAAAATTTTTGGAAAAAAAAATTTCAGTAATTTCATTAGAGTTTTGTTTTTTGCCAAAAAAATCCCGAAATCTTCATCCCAGCCAATTCAAACTGTATCATAAATGTAGGGCAACTTTCAAGCTTTCATTTGGT
The DNA here is from genome assembly GCA_032872505.1 of Leptopilina syphax. Taxonomy (NCBI): domain Eukaryota; kingdom Metazoa; phylum Arthropoda; class Insecta; order Hymenoptera; family Figitidae; genus Leptopilina; species Leptopilina syphax. The sequence goes on from JAVJHT010000038.1 coordinate 16,829, forward strand.
TCTAATTAGAGCATGATATATAGCACAGGTAAAAAGTTATAGTGCTTTGAAAAAGACCTTAAAATTTTTGCAAAAATAAAAAAGTTGGAAAGGTCCCCCCTTTGAAGAAAAAAAAATTTCAGTAATTTCATTAGAGTTTTGTTTTTTTGCCAAAAAAATCCCGAAATCTTCATCCCAGCCAATTCAAACTGTATCATAAATGTAGGGCAACTTTCAAGCTTTCATTTGGTTCTAATTAGAGCATGATATATAGCACAGGTAAAAAGTTTATAGTGCTTTGAAAAAGACCTTAAAATTTTTGCAAAATAAAAAAGTTGGAAAGGTCCCCCCCTTTGAAGAAAAAAAAATTTCAGTAATTTCATTTAGAGTTTTGTTTTTTGCCAAAAAAATCCCGAAATCTTCATCCCAGCCAATTCAAACTGTATCATAAATGTAGGGCAACTTTCAAGCTTTCATTTGGTTCTAATTTAGAGCATGATATATAGCACAGGTAAAAAGTTATAGTGCTTTGAAAAAGACCTTAAAATTTTTGCAAAAAAAATTTCAGTAATTTCATTAGAGTTTTGTTTTTTGCCAAAAAAATCCCGAAATCTTCATCCCAGCCAATTCAAACTGTATCATAAATGTAGGGCAACTTTCAAGCTTTCATTTGGTTCTAATTAGAGCATGATATATAGCACAGGTAAAAAGTTATAGTGCTTTGAAAAAAGACCTTAAAATTTTTGCAAAAATAAAAAAGTTGGAAAAGGTCCCCCCCTTTGAAGAAAAAAAAATTTCAGTAATTTCATTAGAGTTTTGTTTTTTGCCAAAAAAATCCCGAAATCTTCATCCCAGCCAATTCAAACTGTATCATAAATGTAGGGCAACTTTCAAGCTTTCATTTGGTTCTAATTAGAGCATGATATATAGCACAGGTAAAAAGTTATAGTGCTTTGAAAAAGACCTTAAAATTTTTGCAAAAATAAAAAAGTTGGAAAAGGTCCCCCCCTTTGAAGAAAAAAAAATTTCAGTAATTTCATTAGAGTTTTGTTTTTTGCCAAAAAAATCCCGAAATCTTCCATCCCAGCCAATTCAAACTGTATCATAAATGTTAGGGCAACTTTCAAGCTTTCATTTGGTTCTAATTAGAGCATGATATATAGCACAGGTAAAAAGTTATAGTGCTTTGAAAAAGACCTTAAAATTTTTGGAAAAAAAAATTTCAGTAATTTCATTAGAGTTTTGTTTTTTGCCAAAAAAATCCGAAATCTTCATCCCAGCCAATTCAAACTGTATCATAAATGTAGGGGCAACTTTCAAGCTTTCATTTGGTTCTAAATTAGAGCATGATATATAGCACAGGTTAAAAAGTTTATAGTGCTTTGAAAAAGACCTTAAAATTTTTGCAAAAATAAAAAAGTTGGAAAGGTCCCCCCCTTTGAAGAAAAAAAAATTTCAGTAATTTCATTAGAGTTTTGTTTTTTGCCAAAAAAATCCCGAAATCTTCATCCCAGCCAATTCAAACTGTATCATAAATGTAGGGCAACTTTCAAGCTTTCATTTGGTTCTAATTAGAGCATGATATATAGCACAGGTAAAAAGTTATAGTGCTTTGAAAAAGACCTTAAAATTTTTGGTAAAAAAATTTCAGTAATTTCATTAGAGTTTTGTTTTTTTGCCAAAAAAATCCCGAAATCTTCATCCCAGCCAATTCAAAACTGTATCATAAATGTAGGGCAACTTTCAAGCTTTCATTTGGTTCTAATTAGAGCATGATATATAGCACAGGTAAAAAGTTATAGTGCTTTGAAAAAAGACCTTAAAATTTTTGGAAAAAAAATTTCAGTAATTTCATTAGAGTTTTGTTTTTTGCCAAAAAAAATCCCGAAATCTTCATCCCAGCCAATTCAAACTGTATCATAAATGTAGGGCAACTTTCAAGCTTTCATTTGGTTCTAATTAGAGCATGATATATAGCACAGGTTAAAAAGTTTATAGTGCTTTGAAAAAGACCTTAAAATTTTTGCAAAAATAAAAAAGTTGGAAAGGTCCCCCCCTTTGAAGAAAAAAAAAATTTCAGTAATTTCATTAGAGTTTTGTTTTTTGCCAAAAAAATCCCGAAATCTTCATCCCAGCCAATTCAAACTGTATCATAAATGTAGGGCAACTTTCAAGCTTTCATTTGGTTCTAATTAGAGCATGATATATAGCACAGGTAAAAAGTTATAGTGCTTTGAAAAAGACCTTAAAATTTTTGCAAAAATAAAAAAGATGGAAAGGTCCCCCCCTTTGAAGAAAAAAAAATTTCAGTAATTTCATTAGAGTTTTGTTTTTTGCCAAAAAAATCCCGAAATCTTCATCCCAGCCAATTCAAAACTGTATCATAAATGTAGGGCAACTTTCAAGCTTTCATTTGGTTCTAATTAGAGCATGATATATAGCACAGGTAAAAAGTTATAGTGCTTTGAAAAAAAGGACCTTAAAATTTTTGCAAAAAATAAAAAAGTTGGAAAGGTCCCCCCCTTTGAAGAAAAAAAAATTTCAGTAATTTCATTAGAGTTTTGTTTTTTGCCAAAAAAAATCCCGAAATCTTCATCCAGCCAATTCAAACTGTATCATAAATGTAGGGCAACTTTCAAGCTTTCATTTGGTTCTAATTAGAGCATGATATATAGCACAGGTTAAAAAGTTATAGTGCTTTGAAAAAGACCTTAAAATTTTTGCAAAAATAAAAAAGTTGGAAAGGTCCCCCCCTTTGAAGAAAAAAAAATTTCAGTAATTTCATTAGAGTTTTGTTTTTTGCCAAAAAAAATCCCGAAATCTTCATCCCAGCCAATTCAAACTGTATCATAAATGTAGGGCAACTTTCAAGCTTTCATTTGGTTCTAATTAGAGCATGATATATAGCACAGGTAAAAAGTTATAGTGCTTTGAAAAAGACCTTAAAATTTTTGCAAAAATAAAAAAGTTGGAAAGGTCCCCCCTTTGAAGAAAAAAAAATTTCAGTAATTTCATTAGAGTTTTGTTTTTTGCCAAAAAAATCCCGAAATCTTCATCCCAGCCAATTCAAAACTGTATCATAAATGTAGGGCAACTTTCAAGCTTTCATTTGGTTCTAATTAGAGCATGATATATAGCACAGGTAAAAAGTTATAGTGCTTTGAAAAAGACCTTAAAAATTTTTGCAAAAAATAAAAAGTTGGAAAGGTCCCCCCCTTTGAAGAAAAAAAAATTTCAGTAATTTCATTAGAGTTTTGTTTTTTGCCAAAAAAATCCCGAAATCTTCATCCCAGCCAATTCAAACTGTATCATAAATGTAGGGCAACTTTCAAGCTTTCATTTGGTTCTAATTAGAGCATGATATATAGCACAGGTAAAAAGTTATAGTGCTTTGAAAAAGACCTTAAAATTTTTGCAAAAATAAAAAGTTGGAAAGGTCCCCCCCTTTGAAGAAAAAAAAATTTCAGTAATTTCATTAGAGTTTTGTTTTTTGCCAAAAAAAATCCCCGAAATCTTCATCCCAGCCAATTCAAACTGTATCATAAATGTAGGGCAACTTTCAAGCTTTCATTTGGTTCTAATTAGAGCATGGTTATATAGCACAGGTAAAAAGTTATAGTGGCTTTGAAAAAGACCTTAAAATTTTTGCAAAAATAAAAAAGTTGGAAAGGTCCCCCCTTTGAGTAAAAAAAAATTTCAGTAATTTCATTAGAGTTTTGTTTTTTGCCAAAAAAATCCCGAAATCTTCATCCCAGCCAATTCAAACTGTATCATAAATGTAGGGCAACTTTCAAGCTTTCATTTGGTTCTAATTAGAGCATGATATATAGCACAGGTAAAAAGTTATAGTGCTTTGAAAAAGACCTTAAAATTTTTGCAAAAATAAAAAAGTTGGAAAGGTCCCCCCCTTTGAAGAAAAAAAAATTTCAGTAATTTCATTAGAGTTTTGTTTTTTGCCAAAAAAATCCCGAAATCTTTCATCCCAGCCAATTCAAACTGTATCATAAATGTAGGGCAACTTTCAAGCTTTCATTTGGTTCTAATTAGAGCATGATATATAGCACAGGTAAAAAGTTATAGTGCTTTGAAAAAGACCTTAAAATTTTTGGAAAAAAAATTTCAGTAATTTCATTAGAGTTTTGTTTTTTTGCCAAAAAAATCCCGAAATCTTCATCCCAGCCAATTCAAACTGTATCATAAATGTAGGGCAACTTTCAAGCTTTCATTTGGTTCTAATTAGAGCATGATATATAGCACAGGTAAAAAGTTATAGTGCTTTGAAAAAGACCTTAAAATTTTTGGAAAAAAAATTTCAGTAATTTCATTAGAGTTTTGTTTTTTGCCAAAAAAATCCCGAAATCTTCATCCCAGCCAATTCAAACTGTATCATAAATGTAGGGCAACTTTCAAGCTTTCATTTGGTTCTAATTAGAGCATGATATATAGCACAGGTAAAAAGTTATAGTGCTTTGAAAAAGACCTTAAAATTTTTGCAAAAATAAAAAAGTTGGAAAGGTCCCCCCTTTGAAGAAAAAAAAATTTCAGTAATTTCATTAGAGTTTTGTTTTTTTGCCAAAAAAATCCCGAAATCTTCATCCCAGCCAATTCAAACTGTATCATAAATGTAGGGCAACTTTCAAGCTTTCATTTGGTTCTAATTAGAGCATGATATATAGCACAGGTAAAAAGTTATAGTGCTTTGAAAAAGACCTTAAAATTTTTGCAAAAATAAAAAAGTTGGAAAGGTCCCCCCCTTTGAAGAAAAAAAAATTTCAGTAATTTCATTAGAGTTTTGTTTTTTGCCAAAAAAATCCCGAAATCTTCATCCCAGCCAATTCAAACTGTATCATAAATGTAGGGCAACTTTCAAGCTTTCATTTGGTTCTAATTAGAGCATGATATATAGCACAGGTAAAAAGTTATAGTGCTTTGAAAAAGACCTTAAAATTTTTGGAAAAAAAATTTCAGTAATTTCATTAGAGTTTTGTTTTTTGCCAAAAAAAATCCCGAAATCTTCATCCCAGCCAATTCAAACTGTATCATAAATGTAGGGCAACTTTCAAGCTTTCATTTGGTTCTAATTAGAGCATGATATATAGCACAGGTAAAAAGTTATAGTGCTTTGAAAAAGACCTTAAAATTTTTGGAAAAAAAATTTCAGTAATTTCATTAGAGTTTTGTTTTTTGCCAAAAAAATCCCGAAATCTTCATCCCAGCCAATTTCAAACTGTAATCATAAATGTAGGGCAACTTTCAAGCTTTCATTTGGTTCTAATTAGAGCATGATATATAGCACAGGTAAAAAGTTATAGTGCTTTGAAAAAGACCTTAAAATTTTTGCAAAAATAAAAAAGTTGGAAAGGTCCCCCCCTTTGAAGAAAAAAAAATTTCAGTAATTTCATTAGAGTTTTGTTTTTTGCCAAAAAAATCCCGAAATCTTCATCCCAGCCAATTCAAACTGTATCATAAATGTAGGGCAACTTTCAAGCTTTCATTTGGTTCTAATTAGAGCATGATATATAGCACAGGTAAAAAGTTATAGTGCTTTTGAAAAAGACCTTAAAATTTTTGCAAAAATAAAATAAGTTGGAAAGGTCCCCCCCTTTGAAGAAAAAAAAATTTCAGTAATTTCATTAGAGTTTTGTTTTTTTGCCAAAAAAATCCCGAAATCTTCATCCCAGCCAATTCAAACTGTATCATAAATGTAGGGCAACTTTCAAGCTTTCATTTGGTTCTAATTAGAGCATGATATATAGCACAGGTAAAAAGTTATAGTGCTTTGAAAAAGACCTTAAAAATTTTTGCAAAAATAAAAAAAGTTGGAAAGGTCCCCCCCTTTGAAGAAAAAAAAATTTCAGTAATTTCATTAGAGTTTTGTTTTTTGCCAAAAAAATCCCGAAATCTTCATCCCAGCCAATTCAAACTGTATCATAAATGTAGGGCAACTTTCAAGCTTTCATTTGGTTCTAATTAGAGCATGATATATAGCACAGGTAAAAAGTTATAGTGCTTTGAAAAAGACCTTAAAATTTTTGGAAAAAAAATTTCAGTAATTTCATTAGAGTTTTGTTTTTTGCCAAAAAAATCCCGAAATCTTCATCCCAGCCAATTCAAACTGTATCATAAATGTAGGGCAACTTTCAAGCTTTCATTTGGTTCTAATTAGAGCATGATATATAGCACAGGTAAAAAGTTATAGTGCTTTGAAAAAGACCTTAAAATTTTTTGCAAAAATAAAAAAGTTGGAAAGGTCCCCCCCTTTGAAGAAAAAAAAATTTCAGTAATTTCATTAGAGTTTTGTTTTTTGCCAAAAAAATCCCGAAATCTTCATCCCAGCCAATTTCAAACTGTATCATAAATGTAGGGCAACTTTCAAGCTTTCATTTGGTTCTAATTAGAGCATGATATATAGCACAGGTAAAAAGTTATAGTGCTTTGAAAAAGACCTTAAAATTTTTGGAAAAAAAATTTCAGTAATTTCATTAGTGTTTTGTTTTTTGCCAAAAAAAATCCCGAAATCTTCATCCCAGCCAATTCAAACTGTATCATAAATGTAGGGCAACTTTCAAGCTTTCATTTGGTTCTAATTAGAGCATGATATATAGCACAGGTAAAAAGTTATTGTGCTTTGAAAAAGACCTTAAAATTTTTGCAAAAAAATTTCAGTAATTTCATTAGAGTTTTGTTTTTTGCCAAAAAAATCCCGAAATCTTCATCCCAGCCAATTCAAACTGTATCATAAATGTAGGGCAACTTTCAAGCTTTCATTTGGTTCTAATTAGAGCATGATATATAGCACAGGTAAAAAAGTTATAGTGCTTTGAAAAAGACCTTAAAATTTTTGCAAAAATAAAAAAGTTGGAAAGGTCCCCCCCTTTGAAGAAAAAAAAATTTCAGTAATTTTCATTAGAGTTTTGTTTTTTGCCAAAAAAATCCCGAAATCTTCATCCCAGCCAATTCAAACTGTATCATAAATGTAGGGCAACTTTCAAGCTTTCATTTGGTTCTAATTAGAGCATGATATATAGCACAGGTAAAAAGTTATAGTGCTTTGAAAAAGACCTTAAAATTTTTGCAAAAATAAAAAAGTTGGAAAGGTCCCCCCCTTTGAAGAAAAAAAAATTTCAGTAATTTCATTAGAGTTTTGTTTTTTGCCAAAAAAATCCCGAAATCTTCATCCCAGCCATTCAAACTGTATCATAAATGTAGGGCAACTTTCAAGCTTTCATTTGGTTCTAATTAGAGCATGATATATAGCACAGGTAAAAAGTTATAGTGCTTTGAAAAAGACCTTAAAATTTTTGCAAAAATAAAAAAGTTGGAAAGGTCCCCCCCTTTGAAGAAAAAAAAATTTCAGTAATTTCATTAGAGTTTTGTTTTTTGCCAAAAAAATCCCGAAATCTTCATCCCAGCCAATTCAAACTGTATCATAAATGTAGGGCAACTTTCAAGCTTTCATTTGGTTCTAATTAGAGCATGATATATAGCACAGGTAAAAAGTTATAGTGCTTTGAAAAAGACCTTAAAATTTTTGGAAAAAAAATTTCAGTAATTTCATTAGAGTTTTGTTTTTTGCCAAAAAAATCCCGAAATCTTCATCCCAGCCAATTCAAACTGTATCATAAATGTAGGGCAACTTTCAAGCTTTCATTTGGTTCTAATTAGAGCATGATATATAGCACAGGTAAAAAGTTATAGTGCTTTGAAAAAGACCTTAAAATTTTTGCAAAAATAAAAAAGTTGGAAAGGTCCCCCCCTTTGATGAAAAAAAATTTCAGTAATTTCATTAGAGTTTTGTTTTTTGCCAAAAAAATCCCGAAATCTTCATCCCAGCCAATTCAAACTGTATCATAAATGTAGGGCAACTTTCAAGCTTTCATTTGGTTCTAATTAGAGCATGATATATAGGCACAGGTAAAAAGTTATAGTGCTTTGAAAAAGACCTTAAAATTTTTGCAAAAATAAAAAGTTGGAAAGGTCCCCCCCTTTGAAGAAAAAAAAAATTTCAGTAATTTCATTAGAGTTTTGTTTTTTGCCAAAAAAATCCCGAAATCTTCATCCCAGCCAATTCAAACTGTATCATAAATGTAGGGCAACTTTCAAGCTTTCATTTGGTTCTAATTAGAGCATGATATATAGCACAGGTAAAAAGTTATAGTGCTTTGAAAAAGACCTTAAAATTTTTGCAAAAATAAAAAAGTTGGAAAGGTCCCCCCCTTTGAAGAAAAAAAAATTTCAGTAATTTCATTAGAGTTTTGTTTTTTGCCAAAAAAATCCCGAAATCTTCATCCCAGCCAATTCAAACTGTATCATAAATGTAGGGCAACTTTCAAGCTTTCATTTGGTTCTAATTAGAGCATGATATATAGCACAGGTAAAAAGGTATAGTGCTTTGAAAAAGACCTTAAAATTTTTGCAAAAATGAAAAAAAAATTTCAGTAATTTCATTAGAGTTTTGTTTTTTGCCAAAAAAATCCCGAAATCTTCATCCCAGCCAATTCAAACTGTATCATAAATGTAGGGCAACTTTCAAGCTTTCATTTGGTTCTAATTAGAGCATGATATATAGCACAGGTAAAAAAGTTATAGTGCTTTGAAAAAGACCTTAAATTTTTGCAAAAATAAAAAAGTTGGAAAGGTCCCCCCCTTTGAAGAAAAAAAAATTTCAGTAATTTCATTAGAGTTTTGTTTTTTGCCAAAAAAATCCCGAAATCTTCATCCAGCCAATTCAAACTGTATCATAAATGTAGGGCAACTTTCAAGCTTTCATTTGGTTCTAATTAGAGCATGATATATAGCACAGGTAAAAAAGTTATAGTGCTTTTGAAAAAGACCTTAAAATTTTTGCTTTGAAGAAAAAAAAAATTTCAGTAATTTCATTAGAGTTTTGTTTTTTGCCAAAAAAATCCCGAAATCTTCATCCCAGCCAATTCAAACTGTATCATAAATGTAGGGCAACTTTCAAGCTTTCATTTGGTTCTAATTAGAGCATGATATATAGCACAGTAAAAAGTTATAGTGCTTTGAAAAAGACCTTAAAATTTTTGGGAAAAAAAATTTCAGTAATTTTCATTAGAGTTTTGTTTTTTGCCAAAAAAATCCCGAAATCTTCATCTCAGCCAATTCAAACTGTATCATAAATGTAGGGCAACTTTCAAGCTTTCATTTGGTTCTAATTAGAGCATGATATATAGCACAGGTAAAAAGTTATAGTGCTTTGAAAAAGACCTTAAAATTTTTGCAAAAATAAAAAAGTATGGAAAGGTCACCCCTTTGAAGAAAAAAAAATTTCAGTAATTTCATTAGAGTTTTGTTTTTTGCCAAAAAAATCCCGGAATCTTCATCCCAGCCAATTCAAACTGTATCATAAATGTAGGGCAACTTTCAAGCTTTCATTTGGTTCTAATTAGAGCATGATATATAGCACAGTTAAAAAGTTATAGTGCTTTGAAAAAGACCTTAAAATTTTTGGAAAAAAAATTTCAGTAATTTCATTAGAGTTTTGTTTTTTGCCAAAAAAATCCCGAAATCTTCATCCCAGCCAATTCAAACTGTATCATAAATGTAGGGCAACTTTCAAGCTTTCATTTGGTTCTAATTAGAGCATGATATATAGCACAGGTAAAAAGTTATAGTGCTTTGAAAAAGACCTTAAAATTTTTGCAAAAATAAAAAAGTTGGAAAGGTCCCCCCCTTTGAAGAAAAAAAAATTTCAGTAATTTCATTAGAGTTTTGTTTTTTGCCAAAAAAATCCCGAAATCTTCATCCCAGCCAATTCAAACTGTATCATAAATGTAGGGCAACTTTCAAGCTTTCATTTGGTTCTAATTAGAGCATGATATATAGCACAGGTAAAAAGTTATAGTGCTTTGAAAAAGACCTTAAAAATTTTTGCAAAAATAAAAAAGTTGGAAAGGTCCCCCCTTTGAAGAAAAAAAAATTTCAGTAATTTCATTAGAGTTTTGTTTTTTGCCAAAAAAATCCCGAAATCTTCATCCCAGCCAATTCAAACTGTATCATAAATGTAGGGCAACTTTCATGCTTTCATTTGGTTCTAATTAGAGCATGATATATAGCACAGGTAAAAAGTTATAGTGCTTTGAAAAAGACCTTAAAATTTTTGCAAAAATAAAAAAGTTGGAAAGGTCCCCCACCTTTGAAGAAAAAAAAATTTCAGTAATTTCATTAGAGTTTTGTTTTTTGTGCCCAAAAAAAATCCCGAAATCTATCATCCCAGCCCAATTCAAACTGTATCATAAATGGGCTAGGGCAACTTTCAAGCTTTCATTTGGTTCTATAATTAGAGCGATCGATATATAGCACAGGTTAAAAGTTATAGTGCTTTTGAAAAAAAGACCTTAAAATTTTTGCAAAAATAAAAAAAGTTGGAAAGGTCCCCCCCTTTGGAAGAAAAAAAAATTTCAGTAATTTCATTAGAGTATTTGTTTTTTTTTTTTTTTTTTGCCAAAAAAATCCCGAAAAAACTAAATCTTCATCCCAGCCAATTCAAACTGTATCACTAAATGTAGGGCAACTTTCAAGCTTTCATTTGGTTCTAAATTAGAGCTATGATTATATAGCACAGGTAAAAAAGTTATAGTGCTTTGAAAAAGACCTTAAAATTTTCGGAAAAAAAAATTTCAGTAATTTCATTAGAGTTTTGTTTTTTGCCAAAAAAAATCCGCGAAATCTTCATCCCAGCAATTTCAAACTGTATCATAAATGTAGGGCAACTTTCAAGCTTTCATTTGAGTTCTAATTAGAGCATGATATATAGCACATGGTTAAACAAGTTAATAGTGCTTTGGGGAAAAAGACGCTTAAAATTTGCAAAAATAAAAAAAGTTGGAAAGTCCCCCCCCTTTTAAAAAAAAAAATTTCAGTAATTTCATTAGAGTTTTGTTTTTTTGCTCAAAAAAATCCCGATAATCTTCATCCCAGCCAATTCAAACTGTATCATAAAATGTAGAGCAACTTTCAAGCTTTCATTTGTGTTCTAATTAGAGCATGATATTATAGTCACAAGGTAAAAAAGTTATAGTGCTTTGAAAAAAGGACCTTAAAATTTTTGCAAAAAATAAAAAGTTGGAAAGGTCACCCCCTTTGAAAGAAAAAAAATTTCAGTAATTTCATTAGAGTTTTGTTTTTTGCCGAAAAACAATCCGCGGAAATCTTCAATCCCAAGGCCAATTCCAAACTGTAATCATAAATGTAGGGCAACTTTCAAGCTTTCATTTGGTTTCTAATTAGAAGCATGAAATATAGCACAGGTAATAAAAGTTATAGAGCTATTGAAAAAGACCTTTAATAACAATTTTTGCAAAGAATAAAAAGAGTTGGGAAAAGGTACCCCCCCTTTGAAGGAAAAAAAAAATTTCAGTAATTGTCATTAGAGTTTTGTTTTTTTATGCCAAAAAAATCCCTAAATCTTCATCCCAGCCAATTCAAACTGTATATCATAAATGTAGGGCAACCTTTCAAGCTTTCATTTGAGGTTATCTAATTAGAGCATGATATATAGCACAGGTAAAAAGTTATAGTGCTTTGAAAAAGACCTTAAAATTTTTGGAAAAAAAATTTCAGTAATTTCATTAGAGTTTTGTTTTTTGCCAAAAAAATCCCGAAATCTTCATCCCAGCCAATTCAAACTGTATCATAAATGTAGGGCAACTTTCAAGCTTTCATTTGGTTCTAATTAGAGCATGATATATAGCACAGGTAAAAAAGTTATAGTGCTTTGGAAAAGACCTTAAAATTTTTGGAAAAAAAATTTCAGTAATTTCATTAGAGTTTTGTTTTTTGCCAAAAATATCCCGAAATCTTCATCCCAGCCAATTCAAACTGTATCATAAATGTAGGGCAACTTTCAAGCTTTCATTTGGTTCTAATTAGAGCATGATATATAGCACAGGTAAAAAGTTATAGTGCTTTGAAAAAGACCTTAAAATTTTTGCAAAAATAAAAAAGTTGGAAAGGTCCCCCCCTTTGAAGAAAAAAAAATTTCAGTAATTTCATTAGAGTTTTGTTTTTTGCCAAAAAAATCCCGAAATCTTCATCCCAGCCAATTCAAACTGTATCATAAATGTAGGGCAACTTTCAAGCTTTCATTTGGTTCTAATTAGAGCAGGATATATAGCACAGGTAAAAAGTTATAGTGCTTTGAAAAAGACCTTAAAATTTTTGCAAAAATAAAAAAGTTGGAAAGGTCCCCCCCATTGAAGAAAAAAAATTTCAGTAATTTCATTAGAGTTTTGTTTTTTGCCAAAAAAATCCCGAAATCTTCATCCCAGACAATTCAAACTGTATCATAAATGTAGGGCAACTTTCAAGCTTTCATTTGGTTCTAATTAGAGCATGATATATAGCACAGGTAAAAAGTTATAGTGCTTTGAAAAAGACCTTAAAATTTTTGCAAAAATAAAAAAGTTGGTGAAGAAAAAAAAATTTCAGTAATTTCATTAGAGTTTTGTTTTTTGCCAAAAAAATCCCGAAATCTTCATCCCAGCCAATTCAAACTGTATCATAAATGTAGGGCAACTTTCAAGCTTTCATTTGGTTCTAATTAGAGCATGATATATAGCACAGGTAAAAAGTTATAGTGCTTTGAAAAAGACCTTAAAATTTTTGCAAAAATAAAAAAAGTTGGAAAAGGTCCCCCCCCCTGAAGAAAAAAAATTTCAGTAATTTCATTAGAGTTTTGTTTTTTGCCAAAAAAATCCCGAAATCTTCATCCCAGCCAATTCAAACTGTATCATAAATGTATGGCAACTTTCAAGCTTTCATTTGGTTCTAATTAGAGCATGATATATAGCACAGGTAAAAAGTTATAGTGCTTTGAAAAAGACCTTAAAATTTTTGGAAAAAAAATTTCAGTAATTTCATTAGAGTTTTGTTTTTTTGCCAAAAAAATCCCGAAATCTTCATCCCAGCCAATTCAAACTGTATCATAAATGTAGGGCAACTTTCAAGCTTTCATTTGGTTCTAATTAGAGCATGATATATAGCACAGGTAAAAAGTTATAGTGATTTGAAAAAGACCTTAAAATTTTTGCAAAAATAAAAAAGTTGGAAAGGTCCCCCCCTTTGAAGAAAAAAAAATTTCAGTAATTTCATTAGAGTTTTGTTTTTTGCCAAAAAAATCCCGAAATCTTCATCCCAGCCAATTCAAACTGTATCATAAATGTAGGGCAACTTTCAAGCTTTCATTTGGTTCTAATTAGAGCTTGATATATAGCACAGGTAAAAAGTTATAGTGCTTTGAAAAAGACCTTAAAATTTTTGCAAAAATAAAAAAGTTGGAAAGGTCCCCCCCTTTGAAGAAAAAAAATTTCAGTAATTTCATTAGAGTTTTGTTTTTTGCCAAAAAAATCCCGAAATCTTCATCCCAGCCAATTCAAACTGTATCATAAATGTAGGGCAACTTTCCAAGCTTTCATTTGGTTCTAATTAGAGCATGATATATAGCACAGGTAAAAATTTATAGTGCTTTGAAAAAGACCTTAAAATTTTTGCAAAAATAAAAAAGTTGGAAAGGTCCCCCCCTTTGAAGAAAAAAAATTTCAGTAATTTCATTAGAGTTTTGTTTTTTGCCAAAAAAATCCCGAAATCTTCATCCCAGCCAATTCAAACTGTATCATAAATGTAGGGCAACTTTCAAGCTTTCATTTGGTTCTAATTAGAGCATGATATATAGCACAGGTAAAAAGTTATAGTGCTTTGAAAAAAGACCTTAAAATTTTTGCAAAAAATAAAAAAGTTGGAAAGGTCCCCCCCTTTGAAGAAAAAAAAATTTCAGTAATTTCATTAGAGTTTTGTTTTTTGCCAAAAAAATCCCGAAATCTTCATCCCAGCCAATTCAAACTGTAATCATAAATGTAGGGCAACTTTCAAGCTTTCATTTGGTTCTAATTAGAGCATGATATATAGCACAGGTAAAAAGTTATAGTGCTTTGAAAAAGACCTTAAAATTTTTGCAAAAATATAAAAGTTTGAAAGGCCCCCCCCTTGAAGAAAAAAAATTTCAGTAATTTCATTAGAGTTTTGTTTTTTGCCAAAAAAATCCCGAAATCTTCATCCCAGCCAATTCAAACTGTATCATAAATGTAGGGCAACTTTCAAGCTTTCATTTGGTTCTAATTAGAGCATGATATATAGCACAGGTAAAAAGTTATAGTGCTTTGAAAAAGACCTTAAAAATTTTGCAAAAATAAAAAAGTTGGAAAGGTCCCCCCCTTTGAAGAAAAAAAAATTTCAGTAATTTCATTAGAGTTTTGTTTTTTGCCAAAAAAATCCCGAAATCTTCATCCCAGCCAATTCAAACTGTATCATAAATGTAGGGCAACTTTCAAGCTTTCATTTGGTTCTAATTAGAGCATGATATATAGCACAGGTAAAAAGTTATAGTGCTTTGAAAAAGACCTTAAAATTTTTGCAAAAAATAAAAAAGTTGGAAAGGTCCCCCCCTTTGAAGAAAAAAAAATTTCAGTAATTTCATTAGAGTTTTGTTTTTTGCCAAAAAAATCCCGAAATCTTCATCCCAGCCAATTCAAACTGTATCATAAATGTAGGGCAACTTTCAAGCTTCATTTGGTTCTAATTAGAGCATGATATATAGCACAGGTAAAAAGTTATAGTGCTTTGAAAAAGACCTTAAAATTTTTGGAAAAAAAATTTCAAGTAATTTCATTAGAGTTTATTGTTTTTTGCCAAAAAAATCCCGAAATCTTCATCCCAGCCAATTCAAACTGTAATCATAAATGTAGGGCAACTTTCAAGCTTTCATTTGGTTCTAATTAGAGCATGATATATAGCACAGGTAAAAAGTTATAGTGCTTTGAAAAAAGACCTTAAAATTTTTGCAAAAATAAAAAAGTTGGAAAGGTCCCCCCCTTTGAAGAAAAAAAAATTTCAGTAATTTCATTAGAGTTTTGTTTTTTTGCCAAAAAAATCCCGAAATCTTCATCCCAGCCAATTCAAACTGTATCATAAATGTAGGGCAACTTTCAAGCTTTCATTTGGTTCTAATTAGAGCATGATATATAGCACAGGTAAAAAGTTATAGTGCTTTGAAAAAGACCTTAAAATTTTTGGAAAAAAAATTTCAGTAATTTCATTAGAGTTTTGTTTTTTGCCAAAAAAATCCCCGAAATCTTCATCCCAGCCAATTCAAACTGTATCATAAATGTAGGGCAACTTTCAAGCTTTCATTTGGTTCTAATTAGAGCATGATATATAGCACAGGTAAAAAGTTATAGTGCTTTGAAAAAGACCTTAAAATTTTTGCAAAAATAAAAAAGTTGGAAAGGTCCCCCCCTTTGAAGAAAAAAAAATTTCAGTAATTTCATTAGAGTTTTGTTTTTTGCCAAAAAAATCCCGAAATCTTCATCCCAGCCAATTCAAACTGTATCATAAATGTAGGGCAACTTTCAAGCTTTCATTTGGTTCTAATTAGAGCATGATATATAGCACAGGTAAAAAGTTATAGTGCTTTGAAAAAGACCTTAAAATTTTTGCAAAAATAAAAAGTTGGAAAGGTCCCCCCTTTGAAGAAAAAAAATTTCAGTAATTTCATTAGAGTTTTGTTTTTTGCCAAAAAAATCCCGAAATCTTCATCCCAGCCAATTCAAACTGTATCATAAATGTAGGGCAACTTTCAAGCTTTCATTTGGTTCTAATTAGAGCATGATATATAGCACAGGTAAAAAGTTATAGTGCTTTGAAAAAGACCTTAAAATTTTTGCAAAAATAAAAAAGTTGGAAAGGTCCCCCCCTTTGAAGAAAAAAAAATTTCAGTAATTTCATTAGAGTTTTGTTTTTTGCCAAAAAAATCCCGAAATCTTCATCCCAGCCAATTCAAACTGTATCATAAATGTAGGGCAACTTTCAAGCTTTCATTTGGTTCTAATTAGAGCATGATATATAGCACAGGTAAAAAGTTATAGTGCTTTGAAAAAAGACCTTAAAAATTTTTGCAAAAATAAAAAAGTTGGAAAGGTCCCCCCTTTGAAGAAAAAAAAATTTCAGTAATTTTCATTAGAGTTTTGTTTTTTGCCAAAAAAATCCCGAAATCTTCATCCCAGCCAATTCAAACTGTATCATAAATGTAGGGCAACTTTCAAGCTTTCATTTGGTTCTAATTAGAGCATGATATATAGCACAGGTAAAAAGTTATAGTGCTTTGAAAAAGACCTTAAAATTTTTGGAAAAAAAATTTCAGTAATTTCATTAGAGTTTTGTTTTTTGCCAAAAAAATCCCGAAATCTTCATCCCAGCCAATTCAAACTGTATCATAAATGTAGGGCAACTTTCAAGCTTTCATTTGGTTCTAATTAGAGCATGATATATAGCACAGGTAAAAAGTTATAGTGCTTTGAAAAAGACCTTAAAATTTTTGCAAAAATAAAAAAGTTGGAAAGGTCCCCCCCTTTGAAGAAAAAAAAATTTCAGTAATTTCATTAGAGTTTTGTTTTTTGCCAAAAAAATCCCGAAATCTTCATCCCAGCCAATTCAAACTGTATCATAAATGTAGGGCAACTTTCAAGCTTTCATTTGGTTCTAATTAGAGCATGATATATAGCACAGGTAAAAAGTTATAGTGCTTTGAAAAAGACCTTAAAATTTTTGCAAAAATAAAAAAGTTGGAAAGGTCCCCCCCTTTGAAGAAAAAAAAAATTTCAGTAATTTCATTAGAGTTTTGTTTTTTGCCAAAAAAATCCCGAAATCTTCATCCCAGCCAATTCAAACTGTATCATAAATGTAGGGCAACTTTCAAGCTTTCATTTGGTTCTAATTAGAGCATGATATATAGCACAGGTAAAAAGTTATAGTGCTTTGAAAAAGACCTTAAAATTTTTGGAAAAAAAATTTCAGTAATTTCATTAGAGTTTTGTTTTTTGCCAAAAAAATCCCGAAATCTTCATCCCAGCCAATTCAAACTGTATCATAAATGTAGGGCAACTTTCAAGCTTTCATTTGGTTCTAATTAGAGCATGATATATAGCACAGTAAAAAGTTATAGTGCTTTGAAAAAGACCTTAAAATTTTTTGCAAAAATAAAAAAGTTGGAAAGGTCCCCCCCTTTGAAGAAAAAAAAATTTCAGTAATTTCATTAGAGTTTTGTTTTTTGCCAAAAAAATCCCGAAATCTTCATCCCAGCCAATTTAAACTGTATCATAAATGTAGGGCAACTTTCAAGCTTTCATTTGGTTCTAATTAGAGCATGATATATAGCACAGGTAAAAAGTTATAGTGCTTTGAAAAAGACCTTAAAATTTTTGCAAAAATAAAAAAGTTGGAAAGGTCCCCCCCTTTGAAGAAAAAAAAATTTCAGTAATTTCATTAGAGTTTTGTTTTTTGCCAAAAAAATCCCGAAATCTTCATCCCAGCCAATTCAAACTGTATCATAAATGTAGGGCAACTTTCAAGCTTTCATTTGGTTCTAATTAGAGCATGATATATAGCACAGGTAAAAAGTTATAGTGCTTTGAAAAAGACCTTAAAATTTTTTGAAGAAAAAAAATTTCAGTAATTTCATTAGAGTTTTGTTTTTTGCCAAAAAAATCCCGAAATCTTCATCCCAGCCAATTCAAACTGTATCATAAATGTAGGGCAACTTTCAAGCTTTCATTTGGTTCTAATTAGAGCATGATATATAGCACAGGTAAAAAGTTATAGTGCTTTGAAAAAGACCTTAAAATTTTTGCAAAAATAAAAAAGTTGGAAAGGTCCCCCCCTTTGAAGAAAAAAAAATTTCAGTAATTTCATTAGAGTTTTGTTTTTTGCCAAAAAAATCCCGAAATCTTCATCCCAGCCAATTCAAACTGTATCATAAATGTAGGGCAACTTTCAAGCTTTCATTTGGTTCTAATTAGAGCATGATATATAGCACAGGTAAAAAGTTATAGTGCTTTGAAAAAGACCTTAAAATTTTGCAAAAAATAAAAAAGTTGGAAAGGTCCCCCCCCTTTGAAGAAAAAAAAATTTCAGTAATTTCATTAGAGTTTTGTTTTTTGCCAAAAAAATCCCGAAATCTTCATCCCAGCCAATTCAAACTGTATCATAAATGTAGGGCAACTTTCAAGCTTTCATTTGGTTCTAATTAGAGCATGATATATAGCACAGGTAAAAAGTTATAGTGCTTTGAAAAAAGACCTTAAAATTTTTGCAAAAATAAAAAAGTTGGAAAGGTCCCCCCCTTTGAAGAAAAAAAAATTTCAGTAATTTCATTAGAGTTTTGTTTTTTGCCAAAAAAATCCCGAAATCTTCATCCCAGCCAATTCAAACTGTATCATAAATGTAGGGCAACTTTCAAGCTTTCATTTGGTTCTAATTAGAGCATGATATATAGCACAGGTAAAAAGTTATAGTGCTTTGAAAAAGACCTTAAAATTTTTGGAAAAAAAATTTCAGTAATTTCATTAGAGTTTTGTTTTTTGCCAAAAAAATCCCGAAATCTTCATCCCAGCCAATTCAAACTGTATCATAAATGTAGGGCAACTTTCAAGCTTTCATTTGGTTCTAATTAGAGCATGATATATAGCACAGGTAAAAAGTTATAGTGCTTTGAAAAAGACCTTAAAATTTTTGCAAAAATAAAAAAGTTGGAAAGGTCCCCCCCTTTGAAGAAAAAAAAATTTCAGTAATTTCATTAGAGTTTTGTTTTTTGCCAAAAAAATCCCGAAATCTTCATCCCAGCCAATTCAAACTGTATCATAAATGTAGGGCAACTTTCAAGCTTTCATTTGGTTCTAATTAGAGCATGATATATAGCACAGGTAAAAAGTTATAGTGCTTTGAAAAAGACCTTAAAATTTTTGCAAAAATAAAAAAGTTGGAAAGGTCCCCCCCTTTGAAGAAAAAAAAATTTCAGTAATTTCATTAGAGTTTTGTTTTTTGCCAAAAAAATCCCGAAATCTTCATCCCAGCCAATTCAAACTGTATCATAAATGTAGGGCAACTTTCAAGCTTTCATTTGGTTCTAATTAGAGCATGATATATAGCACAGGTAAAAAGTTATAGTGCTTTGAAAAAGACCTTAAAATTTTTGGAAAAAAAATTTCAGTAATTTCATTAGAGTTTTGTTTTTTGCCAAAAAAATCCCGAAATCTTCATCCCAGCCAATTCAAACTGTATCATAAATGTAGGGCAACTTTCAAGCTTTCATTTGGTTCTAATTAGAGCATGATATATAGCACAGGTAAAAAGTTATAGTGCTTTGAAAAAGACCTTAAAATTTTTGGAAAAAAAATTTCAGTAATTTCATTAGAGTTTTGTTTTTTTGCCAAAAAAATCCCGAAATCTTCATCCCAGCCAATTCAAACTGTATCATAAATGTAGGGCAACTTTCAAGCTTTCATTTGGTTCTAATTAGAGCATGATATATAGCACAGGTAAAAAGTTATAGTGCTTTGAAAAAGACCTTAAAATTTTTGCAAAAATAAAAAAGTTGGAAAGGTCCCCCCCTTTGAAGAAAAAAAAATTTCAGTAATTTCATTAGAGTTTTGTTTTTTGCCAAAAAAATCCCGAAATCTTCATCCCAGCCAATTCAAACTGTATCATAAATGTAGGGCAACTTTCAAGCTTTCATTTGGTTCTAATTAGAGCATGATATATAGCACAGGTAAAAAGTTATAGTGCTTTGAAAAAGACCTTAAAATTTTTGCAAAAATAAAAAAGTTGGAAAGGTCCCCCCTTTGAAGAAAAAAAAATTTCAGTAATTTCATTAGAGTTTTTGTTTTTTGCCAAAAAAATCCCGAAATCTTCATCCCAGCCAATTCAAACTGTATCATAAATGTAGGGCAACTTTCAAGCTTTCATTTGGTTCTAATTAGAGCATGATATATAGCACAGGTAAAAAGTTATAGTGCTTTGAAAAAGACCTTAAAATTTTTGCAAAAATAAAAAAGTTGGAAAGGTCCCCCCCTTTGAAGAAAAAAAAATTTCAGTAATTTCATTAGAGTTTTGTTTTTTGCCAAAAAAATCCCGAAATCTTCATCCCAGCCAATTCAAACTGTATCATAAATGTAGGGCAACTTTCAAGCTTTCATTTGGTTCTAATTAGAGCATGATATATAGCACAGGTAAAAAGTTATAGTGCTTTGAAAAAGACCTTAAAATTTTTGGAAAAAAAATTTCAGTAATTTCATTAGAGTTTTGTTTTTTGCCAAAAAAATCCCGAAATCTTCATCCCAGCCAATTCAAACTGTATCATAAATGTAGGGCAACTTTCAAGCTTTCATTTGGTTCTAATTAGAGCATGATATATAGCACAGGTAAAAAGTTATAGTGCTTTGAAAAAGACCTTAAAATTTTTGGAAAAAAAATTTCAGTAATTTCATTAGAGTTTTGTTTTTTGCCAAAAAAAATCCCGAAATCTTCATCCCAGCCAATTCAAACTGTATCATAAATGTAGGGCAACTTTCAAGCTTTCATTTGGTTCTAATTAGAGCATGATATATAGCACAGGTAAAAAGTTATAGTGCTTTGAAAAAGACCTTAAAATTTTTGCAAAAATAAAAAAGTTGGAAAGGTCCCCCCCTTTGAAGAAAAAAAAATTTCAGTAATTTCATTAGAGTTTTGTTTTTTGCCAAAAAAAATCCCGAAATCTTCATCCCAGCCAATTCAAACTGTATCATAAATGTAGGGCAACTTTCAAGCTTTCATTTGGTTCTAATTAGAGCATGATATATAGCACAGGTAAAAAGTTATAGTGCTTTGAAAAAGACCTTAAAATTTTTGCAAAAATAAAAAAGTTGGAAAGGTCCCCCCCTTTGAAGAAAAAAAAATTTCAGTAATTTCATTAGAGTTTTGTTTTTTGCCAAAAAAATCCCGAAATCTTCATCCCAGCCAATTCAAACTGTATCATAAATGTAGGGCAACTTTCAAGCTTTCATTTGGTTCTAATTAGAGCATGATATATAGCACAGGTAAAAAGTTATAGTGCTTTGAAAAAGACCTTAAAATTTTTGCAAAAATAAAAAAGTTGGAAAGGTCCCCCCCTTTGAAGAAAAAAAAATTTCAGTAATTTCATTAGAGTTTTGTTTTTTGCCAAAAAAATCCCGAAATCTTCATCCCAGCCAATTCAAACTGTATCATAAATGTAGGGCAACTTTCAAGCTTTCATTTGGTTCTAATTAGAGCATGATATATAGCACAGGTAAAAAGTTATAGTGCTTTGAAAAAGACCTTAAAATTTTTGGAAAAAAAATTTCAGTAATTTCATTAGAGTTTTGTTTTTTGCCAAAAAAATCCCGAAATCTTCATCCCAGCCAATTCAAACTGTATCATAAATGTAGGGCAACTTTCAAGCTTTCATTTGGTTCTAATTAGAGCATGATATATAGCACAGGTAAAAAGTTATAGTGCTTTGAAAAAGACCTTAAAATTTTTGCAAAAATAAAAAAGTTGGAAAGGTCCCCCCCTTTGAAGAAAAAAAAATTTCAGTAATTTCATTAGAGTTTTGTTTTTTGCCAAAAAAATCCCGAAATCTTCATCCCAGCCAATTCAAACTGTATCATAAATGTAGGGCAACTTTCAAGCTTTCATTTGGTTCTAATTAGAGCATGATATATAGCACAGGTAAAAAGTTATAGTGCTTTGAAAAAGACCTTAAAATTTTTGCAAAAATAAAAAAGTTAGAAAGGTCCCCCCCTTTGAAGAAAAAAAAATTTCAGTAATTTCATTAGAGTTTTGTTTTTTGCCAAAAAAATCCCGAAATCTTCATCCCAGCCAATTCAAACTGTATCATAAATGTAGGGCAACTTTCAAGCTTTCATTTGGTTCTAATTAGAGCATGATATATAGCACAGGTAAAAAGTTATAGTGCTTTGAAAAAGACCTTAAAATTTTTGGAAAAAAAATTTCAGTAATTTCATTAGAGTTTTGTTTTTTGCCAAAAAAATCCCGAAATCTTCATCCCAGCCAATTCAAAACTGTATCATAAATGTAGGGCAACTTTCAAGCTTTCATTTGGTTCTAATTAGAGCATGATATATAGCACAGGTAAAAAGTTATAGTGCTTTGAAAAAGACCTTAAAATTTTTTGCAAAAATAAAAAAGTTGGAAAGGTCCCCCCCTTTGAAGAAAAAAAAATTTCAGTAAATTTCATTAGAGTTTTGTTTTTTGCCAAAAAAATCCCGAAATCTTCATCCCAGCCAATTCAAACTGTATCATAAATGTAGGGCAACTTTCAAGCTTTCATTTGGTTCTAATTAGAGCATGATATATAGCACAGGTAAAAAGTTATAGTGCTTTGAAAAAGACCTTAAAATTTTTGCAAAAATAAAAAAGTTGGAAAGGTCCCCCCCTTTGAAGAAAAAAAAATTTCAGTAATTTCATTAGAGTTTTGTTTTTTGCCTAAAAAAATCCCGAAATCTTCATCCCAGCCAATTCAAACTGTATCATAAATGTAGGGCAACTTTCAAGCTTTCATTTGGTTCTAATTAGAGCATGATATATAGCACAGGTAAAAAGTTATAGTGCTTTGAAAAAGACCTTAAAATTTTTTGCAAAAATAAAAAAGTTGGAAAGGTCCCCCCCTTTGAAGAAAAAAAAATTTCAGTAATTTCATTAGAGTTTTGTTTTTTGCCAAAAAAATCCCGAAATCTTCATCCCAGCCAATTCAAACTGTATCATAAATGTAGGGCAACTTTCAAGCTTTCATTTGGTTCTAATTAGAGCATGATATATAGCACAGGTAAAAAGTTATAGTGCTTTGAAAAAGACCTTAAAATTTTTGGAAAAAAAATTTCAGTAATTTCATTAGAGTTTTGTTTTTTGCCAAAAAAATCCCGAAATCTTCATCCCAGCCAATTCAAACTGTATCATAAATGTAGGGCAACTTTCAAGCTTTCATTTGGTTCTAATTAGAGCATGATATATAGCACAGGTAAAAAGTTATAGTGCTTTGAAAAAGACCTTAAAATTTTTGCAAAAATAAAAAAGTTGGAAAGGTCCCCCCCTTTGAAGAAAAAAAAATTTCAGTAATTTCATTAGAGTTTTGTTTTTTGCCAAAAAAATCCCGAAATCTTCATCCCAGCCAATTCAAACTGTATCATAAATGTAGGGCAACTTTCAAGCTTTCATTTGGTTCTAATTAGAGCATGATATATAGCACAGGTAAAAAGTTATAGTGCTTTGAAAAAGACCTTAAAATTTTTGCAAAAATAAAAAAGTTGGAAAGGTCCCCCCCTTTGAAGAAAAAAAAATTTCAGTAATTTCATTAGAGTTTTGTTTTTTGCCAAAAAAATCCCGAAATCTTCATCCCAGCCAATTCAAACTGTATCATAAATGTAGGGCAACTTTCAAGCTTTCATTTGGTTCTAATTAGAGCATGATATATAGCACAGGTAAAAAGTTATAGTGCTTTGAAAAAGACCTTAAAATTTTTGCAAAAATAAAAAAGTTGGAAAGGTCCCCCCCCTTTGAAGAAAAAAAAATTTCAGTAATTTCATTAGAGTTTTTGTTTTTTGCCAAAAAAATCCCGAAATCTTCATCCCAGCCAATTCAAACTGTATCATAAATGTAGGGCAACTTTCAAGCTTTCATTTGGTTCTAATTAGAGCATGATATATAGCACAGGTAAAAAGTTATAGTGCTTTGAAAAAGACCTTAAAATTTTTGGAAAAAAAATTTCAGTAATTTCATTAGAGTTTTGTTTTTTGCCAAAAAAATCCCGAAATCTTCATCCCAGCCAATTCAAACTGTATCATAAATGTAGGGCAACTTTCAAGCTTTCATTTGGTTCTAATTAGAGCATGATATATAGCACAGGTAAAAAGTTATAGTGCTTTGAAAAAGACCTTAAAATTTTTGCAAAAATAAAAAAGTTGGAAAGGTCCCCCCCTTTGAAGAAAAAAAAATTTCAGTAATTTCATTAGAGTTTTGTTTTTTGCCAAAAAAATCCCGAAATCTTCATCCCAGCCAATTCAAAACTGTATCATAAATGTAGGGCAACTTTCAAGCTTTCATTTGGTTCTAATTAGAGCATGATATATAGCACAGGTAAAAAGTTATAGTGCTTTGAAAAAGACCTTAAAATTTTTGCAAAAATAAAAAAGTTGGAAAGGTCCCCCCTTTGAAGAAAAAAAAATTTCAGTAATTTCATTAGAGTTTTGTTTTTTGCCAAAAAAATCCCGAAATCTTCATCCCAGCCAATTCAAACTGTATCATAAATGTAGGGCAACTTTCAAGCTTTCATTTGGTTCTAATTAGAGCATGATATATAGCACAGGTAAAAAGTTATAGTGCTTTGAAAAAGACCTTAAAATTTTTGCAAAAATAAAAAAGTTGGAAAGGTCCCCCCCTTTGAAGAAAAAAAAATTTCAGTAATTTCATTAGAGTTTTGTTTTTTGCCAAAAAAATCCCGAAATCTTCATCCCAGCCAATTCAAACTGTATCATAAATGTAGGGCAACTTTCAAGCTTTCATTTGGTTCTAATTAGAGCATGATATATAGCACAGGTAAAAAGTTATAGTGCTTTGAAAAAGACCTTAAAATTTTTGGAAAAAAAATTTCAGTAATTTCATTAGAGTTTTGTTTTTTTGCCAAAAAAATCCCGAAATCTTCATCCCAGCCAATTCAAACTGTATCATAAATGTAGGGCAACTTTCAAGCTTTCATTTGGTTCTAATTAGAGCATGATATATAGCACAGGTAAAAAGTTATAGTGCTTTGAAAAAGACCTTAAAATTTTTAGAAAAAAAAATTTCAGTAATTTCATTAGAGTTTTGTTTTTTTGCCAAAAAAATCCCGAAATCTTCATCCCAGCCAATTCAAACTGTATCATAAATGTAGGGCAACTTTCAAGCTTTCATTTGGTTCTAATTAGAGCATGATATATAGCACAGGTAAAAAGTTATAGTGCTTTGAAAAAGACCTTAAAATTTTTGCAAAAATAAAAAAGTTGGAAAGGTCCCCCCCTTTGAAGAAAAAAAAATTTCAGTAATTTCATTAGAGTTTTGTTTTTTGCCAAAAAAATCCCGAAATCTTCATCCCAGCCAATTCAAACTGTATCATAAATGTAGGGCAACTTTCAAGCTTTCATTTGGTTCTAATTAGAGCATGATATATAGCACAGGTAAAAAGTTATAGTGCTTTGAAAAAGACCTTAAAATTTTTGCAAAAATAAAAAAGTTGGAAAGGTCCCCCCCTTTGAAGAAAAAAAAATTTCAGTAATTTCATTAGAGTTTTGTTTTTTGCCAAAAAAAATCCCGAAATCTTCATCCAGCCAATTCAAACTGTATCATAAATGTAGGGCAACTTTCAAGCTTTCATTTGGTTCTAATTAGAGCATGATATATAGCACAGGTAAAAAGTTATAGTGCTTTGAAAAAGACCTTAAAATTTTTGGAAAAAAAATTTCAGTAATTTCATTAGAGTTTTGTTTTTTGCCAAAAAAATCCCGAAATCTTCATCCCAGCCAATTCAAACTGTATCATAAATGTAGGGCAACTTTCAAGCTTTCATTTGGTTCTAATTAGAGCATGATATATAGCACAGGTAAAAAGTTATAGTGCTTTGAAAAAGACCTTAAAATTTTTAGAAAAAAAAATTTCAGTAATTTCATTAGAGTTTTGTTTTTTGCCAAAAAAATCCCGAAATCTTCATCCCAGCCAATTCAAACTGTATCATAAATGTAGGGCAACTTTCAAGCTTTCATTTGGTTCTAATTAGAGCATGATATATAGCACAGGTAAAAAGTTATAGTGCTTTGAAAAAGACCTTAAAATTTTTGCAAAAATAAAAAAGTTGGAAAGGTCCCCCCCTTTGAAGAAAAAAAAATTTCAGTAATTTCATTAGAGTTTTGTTTTTTTGCCAAAAAAATCCCGAAATCTTCATCCCAGCCAATTCAAACTGTATCATAAATGTAGGGCAACTTTCAAGCTTTCATTTGGTTCTAATTAGAGCATGATATATAGCACAGGTAAAAAGTTATAGTGCTTTGAAAAAGACCTTAAAATTTTTGCAAAAATAAAAAAGTTGGAAAGGTCCCCCCCTTTGAAGAAAAAAAAATTTCAGTAATTTCATTAGAGTTTTGTTTTTTGCCAAAAAAATCCCGAAATCTTCATCCCAGCCAATTCAAACTGTATCATAAATGTAGGGCAACTTTCAAGCTTTCATTTGGTTCTAATTAGAGCATGATATATAGCACAGGTAAAAAGTTATAGTGCTTTGAAAAAGACCTTAAAATTTTTGCAAAAATAAAAAAGTTGGAAAGGTCCCCCCCTTTGAAGAAAAAAAAATTTCAGTAATTTCATTAGAGTTTTGTTTTTTGCCAAAAAAATCCCGAAATCTTCATCCCAGCCAATTCAAACTGTATCATAAATGTAGGGCAACTTTCAAGCTTTCATTTGGTTCTAATTAGAGCATGATATATAGCACAGGTAAAAAGTTATAGTGCTTTGAAAAAGACCTTAAAATTTTTGCAAAAATAAAAAAGTTGGAAAGGTCCCCCCCTTTGAAGAAAAAAAAATTTCAGTAATTTCATTAGAGTTTTGTTTTTTGCCAAAAAAATCCCGAAATCTTCATCCCAGCCAATTCAAACTGTATCATAAATGTAGGGCAACTTTCAAGCTTTCATTTGGTTCTAATTAGAGCATGATATATAGCACAGGTAAAAAGTTATAGTGCTTTGAAAAAGACCTTAAAATTTTTGGAAAAAAAATTTCAGTAATTTCATTAGAGTTTTGTTTTTTGCCAAAAAAATCCCGAAATCTTCATCCCAGCCAATTCAAACTGTATCATAAATGTAGGGCAACTTTCAAGCTTTCATTTGGTTCTAATTAGAGCATGATATATAGCACAGGTAAAAAAGTTATAGTGCTTTGAAAAAGACCTTAAAATTTTTGCAAAAATAAAAAAGTTGGAAAGGTCCCCCCCTTTGAAGAAAAAAAAATTTCAGTAATTTCATTAGAGTTTTGTTTTTTGCCAAAAAAATCCCGAAATCTTCATCCCAGCCAATTCAAACTGTATCATAAATGTAGGGCAACTTTCAAGCTTTCATTTGGTTCTAATTAGAGCATGATATATAGCACAGGTAAAAAGTTATAGTGCTTTGAAAAAGACCTTAAAATTTTTGCAAAAATAAAAAAGTTGGAAAGGTCCCCCCCTTTGAAGAAAAAAAAATTTCAGTAATTTCATTAGAGTTTTGTTTTTTTGCCAAAAAAATCCCGAAATCTTCATCCCAGCCAATTCAAACTGTATCATAAATGTAGGGCAACTTTCAAGCTTTCATTTGGTTCTAATTAGAGCATGATATATAGCACAGGTAAAAAGTTATAGTGCTTTGAAAAAGACCTTAAAATTTTTGCAAAAATAAAAAAGTTGGAAAGGTCCCCCCCTTTGAAGAAAAAAAAATTTCAGTAATTTCATTAGAGTTTTGTTTTTTGCCAAAAAAATCCCGAAATCTTCATCCCAGCCAATTCAAACTGTATCATAAATGTAGGGCAACTTTCAAGCTTTCATTTGGTTCTAATTAGAGCATGATATATAGCACAGGTAAAAAGTTATAGTGCTTTGAAAAAGACCTTAAAATTTTTGCAAAAATAAAAAAGTTGGAAAGGTCCCCCCCTTTGAAGAAAAAAAAATTTCAGTAATTTCATTAGAGTTTTGTTTTTTGCCAAAAAAATCCCGAAATCTTCATCCCAGCCAATTCAAACTGTATCATAAATGTAGGGCAACTTTCAAGCTTTCATTTGGTTCTAATTAGAGCATGATATATAGCACAGGTAAAAAGTTATAGTGCTTTGAAAAAGACCTTAAAATTTTTGCAAAAATAAAAAAGTTGGAAAGGTCCCCCCCTTTGAAGAAAAAAAAATTTCAGTAATTTCATTAGAGTTTTGTTTTTTGCCAAAAAAATCCCGAAATCTTCATCCCAGCCAATTCAAACTGTATCATAAATGTAGGGCAACTTTCAAGCTTTCATTTGGTTCTAATTAGAGCATGATATATAGCACAGGTAAAAAGTTATAGTGCTTTGAAAAAGACCTTAAAATTTTTGGAAAAAAAATTTCAGTAATTTCATTAGAGTTTTGTTTTTTGCCAAAAAAATCCCGAAATCTTCATCCCAGCCAATTCAAACTGTATCATAAATGTAGGGCAACTTTCAAGCTTTCATTTGGTTCTAATTAGAGCATGATATATAGCACAGGTAAAAAGTTATAGTGCTTTGAAAAAGACCTTAAAATTTTTGGAAAAAAAATTTCAGTAATTTCATTAGAGTTTTGTTTTTTGCCAAAAAAATCCCGAAATCTTCATCCCAGCCAATTCAAACTGTATCATAAATGTAGGGCAACTTTCAAGCTTTCATTTGGTTCTAATTAGAGCATGATATATAGCACAGGTAAAAAGTTATAGTGCTTTGAAAAAGACCTTAAAATTTTTGCAAAAATAAAAAAGTTGGAAAGGTCCCCCCCTTTGAAGAAAAAAAAAATTTCAGTAATTTCATTAGAGTTTTGTTTTTTGCCAAAAAAATCCCGAAATCTTCATCCCAGCCAATTCAAACTGTATCATAAATGTAGGGCAACTTTCAAGCTTTCATTTGGTTCTAATTAGAGCATGATATATAGCACAGGTAAAAAGTTATAGTGCTTTGAAAAAGACCTTAAAATTTTTGCAAAAATAAAAAAGTTGGAAAGGTCCCCCCCTTTGAAGAAAAAAAAATTTCAGTAATTTCATTAGAGTTTTGTTTTTTGCCAAAAAAATCCCGAAATCTTCATCCCAGCCAATTCAAACTGTATCATAAATGTAGGGCAACTTTCAAGCTTTCATTTGGTTCTAATTAGAGCATGATATATAGCACAGGTAAAAAGTTATAGTGCTTTGAAAAAGACCTTAAAATTTTTGGAAAAAAAAATTTCAGTAATTTCATTAGAGTTTTGTTTTTTGCCAAAAAAATCCCGAAATCTTCATCCCAGCCAATTCAAACTGTATCATAAATGTAGGGCAACTTTCAAGCTTTCATTTGGTTCTAATTAGAGCATGATATATAGCACAGGTAAAAAGTTATAGTGCTTTGAAAAAGACCTTAAAATTTTTGGAAAAAAAATTTCAGTAATTTCATTAGAGTTTTGTTTTTTGCCAAAAAAAATCCCGAAATCTTCATCCCAGCCAATTCAAACTGTATCATAAATGTAGGGCAACTTTCAAGCTTTCATTTGGTTCTAATTAGAGCATGATATATAGCACAGGTAAAAAGTTATAGTGCTTTGAAAAAGACCTTAAAATTTTTGCAAAAATAAAAAAGTTGGAAAGGTCCCCCCTTTGAAGAAAAAAAAATTTCAGTAATTTCATTAGAGTTTTGTTTTTTGCCAAAAAAATCCGAAATCTTCATCCCAGCCAATTCAAACTGTATCATAAATGTAGGGCAACTTTCAAGCTTTCATTTGGTTCTAATTAGAGCATGATATATAGCACAGGTAAAAAGTTATAGTGCTTTGAAAAAGACCTTAAAATTTTTGCAAAAATAAAAAAGTTGGAAAGGTCCCCCCCTTTGAAGAAAAAAAAATTTCAGTAATTTCATTAGAGTTTTGTTTTTTGCCAAAAAAATCCCGAAATCTTCATCCCAGCCAATTCAAACTGTATCATAAATGTAGGGCAACTTTCAAGCTTTCATTTGGTTCTAATTAGAGCATGATATATAGCACAGGTAAAAAGTTATAGTGCTTTGAAAAAGACCTTAAAATTTTTGCAAAAATAAAAAAGTTGGAAAGGTCCCCCCCTTTGAAGAAAAAAAAATTTCAGTAATTTCATTAGAGTTTTGTTTTTTTGCCAAAAAAATCCCGAAATCTTCATCCCAGCCAATTCAAACTGTATCATAAATGTAGGGCAACTTTCAAGCTTTCATTTGGTTCTAATTAGAGCATGATATATAGCACAGGTAAAAAGTTATAGTGCTTTGAAAAAAGACCTTAAAATTTTTGGAAAAAAAATTTCAGTAATTTCATTAGAGTTTTGTTTTTTGCCAAAAAAATCCCGAAATCTTCATCCCAGCCAATTCAAACTGTATCATAAATGTAGGGCAACTTTCAAGCTTTCATTTGGTTCTAATTAGAGCATGATATATAGCACAGGTAAAAAGTTATAGTGCTTTGAAAAAGACCTTAAAATTTTTGCAAAAATAAAAAAGTTGGAAAGGTCCCCCCTTTGAAGAAAAAAAAATTTCAGTAATTTCATTAGAGTTTTGTTTTTTTGCCAAAAAAATCCCGAAATCTTCATCCCAGCCAATTCAAACTGTATCATAAATGTAGGGCAACTTTCAAGCTTTCATTTGGTTCTAATTAGAGCATGATATATAGCACAGGTAAAAAGTTATAGTGCTTTGAAAAAGACCTTAAAATTTTTTGCAAAAATAAAAAAGTTGGAAAGGTCCCCCCCTTTGAAGAAAAAAAAATTTCAGTAATTTCATTAGAGTTTTGTTTTTTGCCAAAAAAAATCCCGAAATCTTCATCCCAGCCAATTCAAACTGTATCATAAATGTAGGGCAACTTTCAAGCTTTCATTTGGTTCTAATTAGAGCATGATATATAGCACAGGTAAAAAGTTTATAGTGCTTTGAAAAAGACCTTAAAATTTTTGCAAAAATAAAAAAGTTGGAAAGGTCCCCCCTTTGAAGAAAAAAAAATTTCAGTAATTTCATTAGAGTTTTGTTTTTTGCCAAAAAAATCCCGAAATCTTCATCCCAGCCAATTCAAACTGTATCATAAATGTAGGGCAACTTTCAAGCTTTCATTTGGTTCTAATTAGAGCATGATATATAGCACAGGTAAAAAGTTATAGTGCTTTGAAAAAGACCTTAAAATTTTTGGAAAAAAAATTTCAGTAATTTCATTAGAGTTTTGTTTTTTGCCAAAAAAATCCCGAAATCTTCATCCCAGCCAATTCAAACTGTATCATAAATGTAGGGCAACTTTCAAGCTTTCATTTGGTTCTAATTAGAGCATGATATATAGCACAGGTAAAAAGTTATAGTGCTTTGAAAAAGACCTTAAAAATTTTTGGAAAAAAAATTTCAGTAATTTCATTAGAGTTTTGTTTTTTGCCAAAAAAATCCCGAAATCTTCATCCCAGCCAATTCAAACTGTATCATAAATGTAGGGCAACTTTCAAGCTTTCATTTGGTTCTAATTAGAGCATGATATATAGCACAGGTAAAAAGTTATAGTGCTTTGAAAAAGACCTTAAAATTTTTGCAAAAATAAAAAAGTTGGAAAGGTCCCCCCCTTTGAAGAAAAAAAAATTTCAGTAATTTCATTAGAGTTTTGTTTTTTGCCAAAAAAAATCCCGAAATCTTCATCCCAGCCAATTCAAACTGTATCATAAATGTAGGGCAACTTTCAAGCTTTCATTTGGTTCTAATTAGAGCATGATATATAGCACAGGTAAAAAGTTATAGTGCTTTGAAAAAGACCTTAAAATTTTTGCAAAAATAAAAAAGTTGGAAAGGTCCCCCCCTTTGAAGAAAAAAAAATTTCAGTAATTTCATTAGAGTTTTGTTTTTTGCCAAAAAAATCCCGAAATCTTCATCCCAGCCAATTCAAACTGTATCATAAATGTAGGGCAACTTTCAAGCTTTCATTTGGTTCTAATTAGAGCATGATATATAGCACAGGTAAAAAGTTATAGTGCTTTGAAAAAGACCTTA
Organism: Leptopilina syphax; assembly: GCA_032872505.1. Taxonomy (NCBI): domain Eukaryota; kingdom Metazoa; phylum Arthropoda; class Insecta; order Hymenoptera; family Figitidae; genus Leptopilina; species Leptopilina syphax. The sequence goes on from JAVJHT010000038.1 coordinate 48,448, forward strand.
AAATTTTTGGAAAAAAAAATTTCAGTAATTTCATTAGAGTTTTGTTTTTTGCCAAAAAAATCCCGAAATCTTCATCCCAGCCAATTCAAACTGTATCATAAATGTAGGGCAACTTTCAAGCTTTCATTTGGTTCTAATTAGAGCATGATATATAGCACAGGTAAAAAGTTATAGTGCTTTGAAAAAGACCTTAAAATTTTTGGAAAAAAAAATTTCAGTAATTTCATTAGAGTTTTGTTTTTTGCCAAAAAAATCCCGAAATCTTCATCCCAGCCAATTCAAACTGTATCATAAATGTAGGGCAACTTTCAAGCTTTCATTTGGTTCTAATTAGAGCATGATATATAGCACAGGTAAAAAGTTATAGTGCTTTGAAAAAGACCTTAAAATTTTTGCAAAAATAAAAAAGTTGGAAAGGTCCCCCCCTTTGAAGAAAAAAAAATTTCAGTAATTTCATTAGAGTTTTGTTTTTTTGCCAAAAAAATCCCGAAATCTTCATCCCAGCCAATTCAAACTGTATCATAAATGTAGGGCAACTTTCAAGCTTTCATTTGGTTCTAATTAGAGCATGATATATAGCACAGGTAAAAAGTTATAGTGCTTTGAAAAAGACCTTAAAATTTTTGGAAAAAAAATTTCAGTAATTTCATTAGAGTTTTGTTTTTTGCCAAAAAAATCCCGAAATCTTCATCCCAGCCAATTCAAACTGTATCATAAATGTAGGGCAACTTTCAAGCTTTCATTTGGTTCTAATTAGAGCATGATATATAGCACAGGTAAAAAGTTATAGTGCTTTGAAAAAGACCTTAAAATTTTTGGAAAAAAAATTTCAGTAATTTCATTAGAGTTTTGTTTTTTGCCAAAAAAATCCCGAAATCTTCATCCCAGCCAATTCAAACTGTATCATAAATGTAGGGCAACTTTCAAGCTTTCATTTGGTTCTAATTAGAGCATGATATATAGCACAGGTAAAAAGTTATAGTGCTTTGAAAAAGACCTTAAAATTTTTGCAAAAATAAAAAAGTTGGAAAGGTCCCCCCCTTTGAAGAAAAAAAAATTTCAGTAATTTCATTAGAGTTTTGTTTTTTGCCAAAAAAATCCCGAAATCTTCATCCCAGCCAATTCAAACTGTATCATAAATGTAGGGCAACTTTCAAGCTTTCATTTGGTTCTAATTAGAGCATGATATATAGCACAGGTAAAAAGTTATAGTGCTTTGAAAAAGACCTTAAAATTTTTGGAAAAAAAATTTCAGTAATTTCATTAGAGTTTTTGTTTTTTGCCAAAAAAAATCCCGAAATCTTCATCCCAGCCAATTCAAACTGTATCATAAATGTAGGGCAACTTTCAAGCTTTCATTTGGTTCTAATTAGAGCATGATATATAGCACAGGTAAAAAGTTATAGTGCTTTGAAAAAGACCTTAAAATTTTTGCAAAAATAAAAAAGTTGGAAAGGTCCCCCCCTTTGAAGAAAAAAAAATTTCAGTAATTTCATTAGAGTTTTGTTTTTTGCCAAAAAAATCCCGAAATCTTCATCCCAGCCAATTCAAAC
>JAVJHT010000039.1:0-48247 GCA_032872505.1 Leptopilina syphax
ATTTTGCAATTATCCAAGTAAATTTTTTTAGAAAAATAAAGATAATTATTAAATTTATATAATTTTGCAGTTGTTTAAACAATTTATTGTTGCTAATTCATCTTTTGACACAAATCACTTAGAAAATTGCAGTTTTTTTCTAATTTTGCCAATTATCCAAGTAAATTTTTAGAAAAAATGAAGATAATTATTAAATTTAATAATTTTGCAGTTGTTCTAAAACAATTTATTGTTGCTATTCATCTTTTGACACAAGTCACTTAGAAATTTGCAGTTTTTTTTTCTAATTTTGCAATTACCAAGTAAATTTTTTAGAAAAATGAAGATAATTATTAAATTTAATAATTTTGCAGTTGTTTAAACAATTTATTGTTGCTATTCAGCTTTTGACAAACATCACTTAGAAAATTTGCAGTTTTTTTCTAATTTTGCAATTATCCAAGTAAATTTTTTAGAAAAATGAATATAATTATTAAATTTAATAATTTTGCAGTTGTATAAACAATTTATTGTTGCTATTCATCTTTTGACACAAGTCACTTAGAAATTTGCAGTTTTTTTTTCTAATTTTTGCAATTACCCAAGTAAATTTTTTAGAAAAAATGAAGATAATTATTAAATTTAATAATTTTGCAGTTGTTTTAAAACAATTTATTGTTGCTATTCAGCTTTTGACACAAATCACTTAGAAAATTGCAGTTTTTTTCTAATTTTGCAATTATCCAAGTAAATTTTTAGAAAAAATGAAGATAATTATTAAATTTAATAATTTTGCAGTTGTTTAAACAATTTATTGTTGCTATTCATCTTTTGACACAAGTCACTTAGAAATTTGCAGTTTTTTTTCTAATTTTGCAATTTACCCAAGTAAATTTTTTAGAAAAATGAATATAATCACTTTTTTTGCTGTTTTGGTAACAAATTATTGTTGTTATTTATTATCTCGTGACATAATTCACTCAGAAAATAGCAATTTTTTGCTAATTTTGCAGTTCTCTAAACAAATTTGTTAAAAATGGAGATATTTTATTAATTTAACATTGTTGCAATTGTTTAAACAAATATTTGAATATAAATTTTCCAAGGCTTGCTGGTAAACATAAATGATTATATCCCTCGCTGTTAAATAAGGTCACATATTTGAATTTCACATAACGTTGTACTCTGGAAATAAAGTTATAAACAACAAAACCACCTTCAACCTCCCACTTTGTTGTTTATTTTTAAAGAACTTTTTTCTTATAAAGTATCCCACGGTGCTGTTAAATGTAAATAATTAAATACCTCTCTGCTGTACTTCGTCATAATTGTTTATTTTTTATGTTGTGAAACTCTTACAATGAAAATATTTTAATTTCGAAATTATCGAAACAAAATTAGTAAAAAATGAAGATAATAAATTTAACATTTTTTGTAATTGTTTAAACAATTTAATGTTGTTATTTATTATCTTTTGATGGAAGTCACTTAGAAATTAACATTTTTTTCTAATTATGCAAAATATCTGAACAATTAGTAAAAAAATGGAGATCATGAATAAATTTAACGTTGTTGCAATGTTTTAAACAGATTATTAATTGTAAATTTTCTGAGGCTGCTGTTAAAGATAATGATTACAACCCTTGCTGTTGGACAACGTCAGAAACCTGTCATTCATATGACGTTATACTCTGAAAACAAAATTATTAAGATAATTAATGAAACTAATTGACAACAAATACCAGTCAATATAGCCCTGTTTGCTGAACTTTTTACTTAAAAGTTCTGATTAATAATAATATTTCCCACGCTAGTATAATATTGAATCCAAACGCTGCTGTACAACGTCACATATCTGGGGGTTTTATATGACGTTGTACTCTGGAAATTGTTATAAACAAACAAAACCACCCTCATCCTCCCACTTTGTTGTTTATTTTTTAAAGAAGCTTCTTATAAAATATCCCACGCTGCTGTTAAATGTAATAATTAAATCCCTCGCTGCTGTACAATGTCATAATTGTTATTTTTTATGACGTCATAACTCTGAAAATAAAATTATTAAGACTATGTATAAAATTAAGTGACAAAAAAGACAACTTTTAATAGCCTTTTTTGCTGTACTTTTTACTTAAATTTCTTATTAATAATAAAAGTTTCCCACGCTGCTCTTAGTTTTCATGATTTAGTATAATATTGGATCCCTCGCTGCTGTACAACGTCACATATCTGGGTTTTATATGACGTTGTATCCTGGAAATAGTTATAAAACAACAAAACCACCCTCTTCCTCCCACTTTGTTGTTTATTTTTAAAGAAGCTTCTTCTTATAAAATATCCCACGATGCTGTTAAATGTAATAATTAAATCCCTCGCTGCTGTACAATGTCATAATTGCTAATTTTTTATGACGTTCATACTCTGAAAATAAAATTATTAAGACTATGTATAAAATTAAGTGACAAAAAAAAGACTTTTAATAGCCTTTTTTGTTGTACTTTTTACTTAAATTCTTATTAATAATAAAGGTTTCCCACGCTGCTCTTAGTTTTCATGATTTAGTATAATATTGGATCCCTCGCTGCTGTACAAACGTCACATATCTGGGTTTTATATGACGTTGTATCCTGGAAATAGTTATAAAACAACAAAACCACCCTCTTCCTCCCACTTTGTTGTTTATTTTTAAAGAAGCTTCTTCTTATAAAATATCCCACGCTGCTGTACAATGTCATAATTGCTAATTTTTTATGACGTCATACTCTGAAAAATAAATTATTAAGACTATGTATAAAATTAAGTGACAAAAAAGACGACTTTTAATAGCCTTTTTTGCTGTACTTTTTACTTAAATCTTATTAATAATAAAGTTTCCCACGCTGCTTTTAGTTTTTCATGACTTAGTATAATATTGGATCCCTCGCTGCTGTACAACGTCACATATTTGAATTTCACATGACGTTGTACTCTGGAAATAAAGTTATAAACAACAAAACCACCCTCATCCTCCCACTTTGTTGTTTATTTTTAAAGAAGCTTCTTATAATAAAATATCCCACGCTGCTGTTAAATGTAATAAATTAAATCTCTCGCTGCTGTACAACGTCACACATCTGAGTTTCATACAACATTGTACTCTGGAAATAAAGTTAAAAACAACAAAGATCATTCTCAGCCAGTCACTATTTTGTTTTTCCTTAAGAAAGTCTTTCTACTTACAATATTTCCCACGCTGCTGTACAAATTAAATTCTCTCAAGATAGTATGACAGCATACATTGCTAACTAAATTTTAAAATTTTTATAAATACATTTTTGTAGTGTTACTAAATTTTCTCACGCTGCTTTTGAGGTTTTCTCAGGTTTTTCTTTTTTCAGATAATTATTTAATCATCTAGTATTTCGATTACATTTTCATTTTTTAACGGAAATGGGGTTATTTCCTTATTCTTTATCATATCAAAAAAATGCTGTCGCATTTCAAGCGAATCTATAGAGTAATCTTGAGTACATGATCCTCTTTAAACATAAGGACATTGCAAATGCTCCTGCATAAACTCCACAACTTGTACCATCTATTTGGTGAGTAACTTGTAGTGGTATGACTTTGTCAGGAGTTAGGTTTGGGTAGCGTCGATTGATGTATACTTGTTCTTGTTTGGTGAGTTTTTCATACGTTGGCATGTATAAACTGTCGTAAATGTATAAAACTCCATCGAAGAAATAATAGCAGCGCCAATGAACGGAAGAATTTCCACCAACTATTTGCACGTCAATATTGTTTAAACATGGTTTTATGAATTTTGAATTGGTAAGATAGTGCACACTTAAAAATTCAAATTCTGGGTAGTACATTTGTAATACCCTCAGAAATGAATCAATGCAGTCATCATCCAAAATATACTTCAAACGTTGAGTATTATTTTCTTTAAATCTTGAAGAGAATGCTCCATATTTATTAATTGATGAAACACATCTTCTTCTGATGGTACTAAAATGTTATTCACATTTAATGGTTCCGCAAGTTCCCAATCATTTTGAGAATGCTCCATATTTATTAATTGATGAAACACATCTTCTTCTGATGGTGCTAAAATTTTATTCACATGTGATGGTTCCGCAAGTTCCAAATCGTTGTGAGCTTTTATTTTTTTTTACAGTTGTCTGTATACAGTTTTTGAAATCTGCTTTTCTTTTTAATGATGGTTGGGAAGGATTTGCTGCTGGACTCGTTTTTGAAGTACTTTCGATATTTGCTTTTTCCTTTTCAGTTTCAATACATTTCTGAAGAATAGCATTAAACTTTTTCTCTTTTTTTTCCTTTTGGATAGCTATATAAGGTTTCTCTTGCATCTAGAAACGAACTGAGGTTTCGCGAGGTTTAAACCCTCTCAGGTGTCTGCTATCGATGATTTCAGGAAGAAGGCAATGTAAGTAAAAACTCTGTTAATTTATTTACCTTTTGATCCCAAAATTTGTCATCGCGTAAAATTACCGTCATCTCCATATCACACAATGTCCAAATGACAAAAATGCAATATTTTCGCCTTGTACAGTGAAGTTGTCCCTGAATTTGATAGTAATATTCATTGTGAAGTTTTTAGAAACTTCATATCCTTACGAAACCATTTTTGACAGCAGGAATCTGTTCTTTTGCTTCTTGAATTTTCATATTCTTGGCAGAGTATGGGCATTTTATTTCAACAATGCCACCTGCAACTACTTCATACGAAAATTCGTTACATTTTTCTGTTCATAATTGCATTCAAAGGAATATCTATATCATATAATTCCTCTGCAATTAATCCATCTGGAGAGCATCCTAAAAATTTTATCTCTGGATCTATGAAGAATCCACTATTTTCAATTGTAATACCTAATTTCTTTGCCAACTGCTGTCTGGCATCTTCTTCGTGGTATTTTCCATATTCCATTGCCATCCGTTACAAACTTTGTTAAAACAATATTCCTTTTACTAAACTTCCAGTCAACGTAGTTTTCTGCCTTCTGCAAACACGACCAAAGTTTGAAGCTGTAAGCATTTTTACGACGTATTCTCTTCCACTCACTTGATTCCGACTGGTTTTTTGTTCTTTCTGCAACTGCATCTCTCTCAATTTGATATTTTTCCAATTCATTCATTAGCGAATCTTTTTCTTTTGCAAATAATTCTTCTGATATATCAGGTTGATTTGAATTTTGTCCATAATCTTTATCCTTGTTTTTTTCTGAAGAACCTTTTGGTTCTTCTCTTTTCTTGAGCATACTTTTTATTGTTTTCAATCTTCAATTTTCGCCGATTTCCATTATTTCTGCAACTTGATGGTACTTCTTTGTTAATACCTTCAAACACAGTTGTTAAAACTTGTTTTGTTGAAAACTGCATTGCAGCGGCATGACAACGTACAGTGTAGCTTTCTTTTGCAGTGTAGTTAATTCTCTTGCCAGAAACAACTTTGCAAAGATTGTTATTGGCAGATTCAACAACATTTGTTGTAACTTTGTACAACAAACTTTCTGTGTGACGTCCTAACAAGCGTAATCTGATACAATTTCTGCATAAGCATGACTTTTACTTAATACAGGAATCAAATTCTCCTCTCCTAATAAATTTCTACCCTTACAAGGCCAATCCAGTTTTGCACAGTTTGCATGTTGACCAAAGCAATGGCTTACTACATTCTGTATATCCTCATATAACAAGTCAATTTTTTGATTAAATGTTAAAGTTTCATCCTCTCTGCGTCTATCAATTGCTGAAATGATTTCAATTCGTAACTTTAATTTCTTGCTTCCTAAGAGTCTTCGGGCCACTGAATTGCCGGGATTTTTATCTTCATCTTGAGCTTTTACTGATGTAACATGTTCGATAAGGTTACAAAAAATTTCTAAATTTATGATTGGTGCACTCCAATTTTTTTACCACAAACATTATGTTTTTCGTAAGGATCATGATTTGCAAGTAATACATCTGTACTACTGTCTCCATCACCAATTTTCTATATTTATAAATTAATCCATATTTGTCTTCACTTGTTGTGAAACCTTCGACAACCATTTCAGCTTCCATACTTGAAGAACTTTTACTTTCATCGTAGTTAGAAAAGGCATTTATGTTCTTTGGGTTCTCGTTCATCCTTCATTGCTCGTTGACACGTTGCACAAGGGACATTCCTTATAATGCAATCTATTATTTTGTTTGTTTCATAACCAATTATCAAAACACATCCTCCTAAGGGCATCATATGCCGATGTGCGGTAACTTCTTTTGCACCATGCACAATCGACCACAACCGTTATGTATGGTTACTCCATTAATTACATGTCCTTTTGAAATTGCCATTTCTGCTTCTTTCTGAGCTGCAGCTTTCATTACATTCTTATTAATATCTATCAAATGCATTCTTATTAATATCTATCAAATGCATTCCTATTTCAAATCGATTTTTTATATACATTGCAGGACTCATGTAATGCACATTTTATAGCTGCGAGTGCTTCTTCTATTGTGGAATAACCAATTCCTGCTGTAATAGTGCCAAGAGCAGAACCCAAATTAATATCTAAATAATCGTCACTTTTAGGTTCTGACCAAATTGGCACAAAGTGCTCCACACTCATTACACTGTAGATTGTACTTAGTTTTTAATCCTTTTCTATAACGAGATACGATTTTCCACACTTTGTTTTGACAACCTTTTTTATGGTTGTTTTCCTCTACAAACTTTCTTAAGAGTCTCGTTTATAACGTAGCTCATCTTTGAAATTTTCCCTCTCTTCGGTGTTTGAATTCGTCAAAGATTTTCACATTTTTGAACTTCTTAATTTTATTACCATTTCTGTAGATTTCTGATCACTTTCCTTATTCGTAATCAAATCTTTCGCGGTACCTTTTTCTTTTTCAATGTCTGCTTCTTCATCTGCTACTATTTCTTCATTAATTTCTTCTATTTCTTCAAATTCCTCCAATATTGACTGTGTTTGTTCCTGTACAGGCTCTACAAATTCATAATTTTCTCTCTCTTTTTCCTTACCATCTTCGTATTTTTCTCTTACTTCAACTGCAAATTCTTCTCTTACTTTTTCTTTTAATATTTCGTTTTCTTCTAACAATTCTTGATCGCTGTTTATTTCATTTCCTTTTTCCTCACTCACATGTGCTTGTTGTACTAATCCTTCATAAATTTTATAATTCTCCGCTTCATGTTCCTCTTCTTCTACTATGAATTCAATTTCTTCTAAAATCTCTTCAATTACTTCTTCATTCTCGTTGACATAGGTACAATCTCTATCGTCCTTTTTTCCCTCTTCTCTGGACACTTCTGGCTGAAACAGAATTTCTTTATACCCACTTACTTGGATGTCTTCATTTCCATTACTGATGCTGTTTATACTTTCATTCTCAATCAGTTGTCCTTCAATACCTTTGTCCGCATTACTCGCAGAAACGGCTAATTCTTCCTCTTTCTTACGTTGACGTCTGCAAAAAAACGTTACAAATTAACTAACTATTTACCTTTTTCGTACAATTTTCGAACTAATCCGTACTAATTTGTTCGTATTTCATTCGGAATTAGTCCGAACTTTTTGAGCAGGGATATATTAGGAGTAATTTGTTAGCAATATAAATTATATTCCTTGATTTTGTTCGGTGAAAACAAACCACTTTACTAAAAATTATAATTTTTTAAATGAAAGAAAAAAATTAGTAGCAAAGATAAGATTTTTCTAAAATAGACAATTTCATGTTACTTTCGTTTCCGTCTAAGTTGTGGAATTTATTCCGAATAAATTGTTGCAAATATAAATTATATTTCTAGATTTTGTTCTCTGAGACAAATCACTTTTCCAAAAAATGGAATTTTAAAACTAACAGAAAATGAATTGGCAACAAAAAGTAGAATTTTCAAAAATGGACAATTTCAAGTTTTCTCGCCTCGGTTCTAACTTGTAGAATATATTCAGAATAATTTGTTGTCGAAAGTGTTTTTTTCTTTGATGCTGCTCGTTAAGACAAATCACTTTCCCAAAAAGTAGAATTTTAAAATTACAGGGCTCGGATCGACTTTAAGACTCAAAAAAAGTCGCTTTAGTCGCATAAATTCACAAACAAAAGTCACGAAAAGCCTCATAATATTTGCAAAAAAGTCGAAAAAAAGTCGCATGGTATTTTAGAAAAAACGACAAAAAGGAAACACGAAATTGTCAAAATTGTAAAAAAAAATCACATTTCTGGACAAACACATACTTTAATTTCAAACGGTCCGGAATATAATAAAATTTAATTAAAAACTCAAAAGCAAAATATTAATCAGGAATTTTTAACATTTTTTTAAAAATTCTCTTTTAAAATGTAAAATATTTTTATAAATTATAAAATTCTTCTCCTGAATTCAATTATTTAAAAAAAAAATTTAATAAAATTCTTTTCAAAATTTTAATTATCTTTATAAATAATAAAATTCTTCTCTGAAATTCAATTATTTTCATAAGAAAGAAATAAAAAAAAAATAGTAGCAACTTTCTTTTTCATAATATATTCAATTATATTCAAATTTTTTTTTTAAATTCTCGTCAAAATTTTATAAACAATAAAATTCATTATGCAAATTTAATTATTTTCAAAAGTTCTGATAAAATTCTAATACAAAATTCAATTATCTTCAAAAGTACGAAAATTCTTAGCTCAAATTCAATTATTTTCAAAAAAATTATTTTAAATTCTCCTCACAGTTTTAATTATTATCTTTATAAATATCAAAATTCATCTGCAAAATTCAATTACTTTTGAACATATTCAAAGAAATCTGATCAAAATTTCAATTATTTTTATAAATAATAAAATTCTTCTCTAAAATTCAATTATTTTCATAAGTTATAAAATTCTTCGCAGAAATTTAATTATTTGTAAAAATAATAATAAAATTCTTGTCCAAATTTCAATTATCTTTATAAATAAAAAGATTCATCCTAGAAATTATATTATTTTCAAATTTTTTTTAAATTCCTCGTCAAAATTTTATTTATCTTCATAAATAATAAAATTAATCCTGTAAGTTTGATTATTTTCAAAAGTTCTGATAAAATTCTTTGCAAAATTCAATTATCTTCAAAAGTAAGAAAATTCTTCGCAGAAAAACAATTATTTTTGAAATTTTTTTTTAAATTTCTCCTTAAAATTTCAATTATCTTTGTAAATATTTAAAAATTATCCAGCAAAATTCAATTACTTAATAATGTTTTATAAATTTCTTCTCAATAATTTAATTATTTTCATACAAAATAATTACAAAAAATTTTTTTTTCCTATTGAAAAATAATAATTAAATATTTATTTCAAAAAGAAGTTATTGATGTTTTCGAAAAATTTGAAAGAAATTTGTAAATAAATGTAACAGATCATTTTTTTGACTAAAACTTTTTCCTTCAATTTTTAAAAAATTTTAAAAGTTTCACTTTCTAATTGACAAATAGAATTTATAAACATTTTTTTTTATTAATTTTTAAAAAACTTAAAATTCTATTAAAGCAATTGTAATTAAGAAATAGAAATGATGCAAATTGTTTCCTCATGAAAATTGAGATTTTCTTACAAAAAATTATTAAGAAACGAGATAATATGTTATGTTTTTTTCCCTAAAGAGAAGAATGACTTTGTAAACAATATTGTATACAAAAAAAAAATTCTGCCATTTACAATTTAAGTCGAAAAGTAATTGAAAAATTTGAAAAAAAAGTCGATTTGTCGCATTTTTTTCACAAAAAAAGTCGAAAAACTCGCACAATCCGAGCCCAGATTATTAGGGAGAAAAAATTGGCAACAAAAACAAGATTTTTTAAAAATGGAAAATTTCAGATTTTTTCGTTTCGGTTTAAGTTGTGGACTAAATTTGGAATAATTTGTTGCTAAAAGATATTATTTACGTTGATTTTGATCGCTGAGACAAATCACATTCTAAAAAAAATTGGAAATTTAAAATTGAGAGTACAAGAAAATTATTAACAAAAAGTAGGGGAGACTGGGGCGAAAAGTTAAATTGTGCATAAATGTTTTTTTTTAGACATTATAATCCGCTTAGATGCAAATATTTATACATCAATATTGTAGGGCAACTTGTCCCCTACAACTTTCAATAAAAAAGTTTCTGATATTTTCGCATACAATACATGTTTTGTCCTTTTTTGAAAATTTTGTTTTTTTTAACTTTTCGCCCCATGCTTTATTTAATTTAAGGAGGATAGGTTCACGACGGTAGTCAAGATAAACTATTTTTTTTTTAAATGTTCAAATATGAAATAAATTTTAATATGTAAATTAAAAGATCATTTTTTAAAATAATGTTGTGTACATTATTATGTAAAAATCTGTAAATAATTAAAATTTTAAGAAAAAACAGTAATATTTTGAAGAACGTAGTGCTTTGCAGTTAGAGATCTGGCAACATGGCATGAACAGCTGATGCGAGGCGCATGCGAATTAGTGTTGTTTTGGTCAGTTTTGGTTGACTTTCGTCATGGAGAATAGTTTTTCTTTAGTTTTACAATTTAATAAATTGTTTTTTTTTTCACTTTTTGAAATAGTGTATTTTTCAGTACTCAGCTTTATTTGAATTACCGCGCTACTCCGCTTCTCCCACCGCTCTCAAACAGTTGCGATGTTGCCACGCACTCCGCGTCACTCACGTCAAAAAAAAAATTACAAGTAACTTTAAGTTTTGGATAAATAATACTCTACAACTAAACGGTCGATTTCGTTCTCTTTGAAGTATTAAGTTCCTTAAACATTGAATTAATTTTGCTCTAATTTTGAGTTGAATCTCTCCGCTGTGTCAAAAGTTATTAACCAAGTTGTTATTTTTTTTCATTTTTTTTTCGGCCCATTAGCTCAATGCTAAATACTGAGAAAAATAGTGAACTTTGGCCGTCAATATCTCGAAAACTATACGGTCAAATTGGCTCAGATTTAACAATAATATGCATTAATATGTCATTTAAGTTTGCTGCAAATTTCAATCGAATCTCTATGATTCATGATTTTGAACTAACCTCCTTAAATGGCTGGGGCAAAAATTTAAATTCTATTTTTAGCCCACTAAAACTATTTTCTGATAGGTGTTTAGTAGTAGATAAGTTAAAGTATACGTAAACAAGTAATTTAGTTAATAAAAGATCTTTGTTTACACTCAAATTTCGCTATAACGACCTTCTCTATAACGAGCGCTCTCTATAACGAGGGCTCTGTCTCTCGGTATATCGAGAAAAATTTTCTCCCGATTACTATTTATAAACAAATGCACATTCAGTTGGTTTAAATTTGGTTAAAATCAATTTTATTTATATAAAATAAAAAGTCACTTCTTATTTGAAATTATATCAATGAGTCGAACATCTTCAAAATTTAAGCTTATATAAATTTTCTGTATGTTAAAGTTCAAATTCAACCAGGTAACGTTTGTAATTTTGATATTATTTAATTTGTAAACACTAAAAAAATGAATGAAGAATCTTAAAAGTGGGGATTTTTCATTTCTCCTCTTGCGCTCGTAATAGAGAGAGACTTGACTCTCGAACTTCTCGTTATAGCGAGATTTGAGTGTACTTAACAAAAGCTTTAGAATAGTTATAAAGTTAATAAATTGAAATTTCAAAAAAAAGATTTGGTTTATTTCACGTGAGCGGTCTTGTTTTTTGATAGAGTACTTGCCTAATGTCAAATAAATCATTTTAAAACAAATAAACGCAAAAAAAGAAAAATAAAAAAAAATTTTAATAACATGTAAAAATACATTTAACTTTTCGCCCCAGGGTGCGTTTTTGGCTTTAACAACAAATATAAAAAATTTGACTAAAGATATTTAGCAAATACCTTCAGGTATCTCTTCAGGGGACCCAAATAATGAAGTAAAAAAATCGCGGTGACAATAAATGCAAAAAATATACTTAAAAGTTGATATTTTCTTTTACGAAAAAATTTTCAAAAGTAGGGTGAAAAAAAATTTAAATATGGACACCACAAAAATTAGCAGAATGTCACATAACTCCGGACATTTATTTAGGGTGATAACACCCTTCTATAATTAAAATTGCAATGCTCTAACTATTTCCGTTCGAAAGATAATGAATTTTAACTGTTTTCACAATTTAATTTTTCGCCCCAGTCTCCCCTACATATTTTAAAAAAGGACAATTTTTAGGTTTCTTTGTCTTAGTCTAAATTGTGGAATAAATTCAGAGTAATTTGTTGACAAAGGTTTGTATTTTTCTAAATTTCTTTTTGATTTAGTTATATTACTTTCCCAAAAATTGTAAATTTAAAATAAACAGGAAAAAATTAACAGCAAAGATTATATTTTTTAAAAGTGAACAATTTCAGGTTCATTCGTTTGTGTCGATGTTGTGGAATGTATTCGGAATAATTCGTTGCCGAAAGAAATTGTTTTTCCAATTTTTCTTTGCTGAGTACAATTATTTTTCTGAAAAATAGAAATTTAAAATAAAAAATTTTGAGCAAAAATTAAATTTTAAAAGAATGGACAATTGTAGGTTTTTTTGTTGCGGTCTGATTAATGAAGTGTATTCAGAATGCATTGTTGTCGAAAGAAAATATTTTCCTTGGTTTTGCTCGCAGAGACAAATCAGTTTCCTAAAAATTGGAATTTTAATATAAACATGAAAAAATGAGCATCAAAAACTAGATTTTTCAAAAATGGATAATTTTGGGTATTTCCGTCTTTATCTATGTTGTGGAATGTATTTAGAGTAATTTGTTGCGGAAAATATATGTTTTCTTTGATTCTGCTCGATAAGACAAATTATTTCCTAAAAATGGCAATTGAGGGGCTGGATGCTATAATGTGTTACACGCCATTCACTTAATATGGCGCGTAACACATTATAGCATCCAGCCTATGAATTGGAAAATAAAAAGTAAATTGAAAAATTTGTTTTTTTCAAAAATGGATAATTTCAGGTTATTATAATGATTTGTTGTCAAAAGTAATTATTATCCTGGAACAAAAATTAGATTTGTCAAAAATGGACAATTTCAAGTTTTTTACGTCTCGGTCTGATTAGTGAAGTGTATTCAGAATGCATTGATGTCAAAAGAAATTTTTTTTTTTTATTTTTCTCGTAAAGACATATGTGGACGTCCACATGAAAAGGGCCCATATTGTCGGTTCCAGTTTTCGCGATAATCGCAATTTAGTAATTTTGGAGCAAAATCTTAATTTTTTTTTATTTTTTATTATCAATCTACATGTTTTGACAAGTCGAATCATGCGGTTTTCATTAATTTATCGATAATTTAACTGTTTGATTTCATTGGTTCTTTAGAAAAATGAAAAAGGGCCCATTTTGTCGGTCATTTGCAAAAGTAATCCGAATTTTAAAAATGGAGTTGTGGAAAAATTTAAAACCTCTTGATTTTTCATCTTTAGGGTGTCCTGGACTGTAAACAATTCTTATCTGAATAACTTCCGAGAAGAACCAGAAATATTGATGTTAGAATCTTTTTTTTGTAATTTTCGAAATGAAAATTTGGATATTGCGTCAATTTTTTTTATAATAGAGACTGTCAAAAAATTTTTAATAAGTGTAATATCTATTCTTTTTCTTCAAATGACACAATAAAATTGTACCTAATCATTAATCTTGTAAAAAAATGGTTTTTTAATAGAAAAATTCTCCTTTTTAGAAAAGGGCCCATATTGTCGGTTTTTCGTATTTTCAAAATTAAGAGGGGGAGGGTGGTTTTAAAAATTTAAAACCTATTGGTTTTTTAATCTTTTAGGTACCCTGGACTGTAAAAAAATCTTATCGGAATAACTTGCGAGAAGAACCAGAGATATTGATGTTAGAGTCTTTTTTTCGTAATTGTCGAAATGAAAATTTGGATATTGCGTAATTTTTTTCATAATAGAGACTATCAAAAAATTTTTAATAGGTTTAATATATATTCTTTTTCTTCAAATTACACAATAAAATTGTACCTAATCATTTATCTTGTAAAAAATGGTTTTTTAATAGAAAAATTCTCCTTTTTAGAAAAGGGCCCATATTGTCGATTTTTAGTACTTAAGTACGAAATTTTTGAAAATTAAGAGGGGGGATAGTTTTAAAAATTTAAAACCTGTTGGTTTTTTATCTCCAAGGTGCCCTGAACTGGAAACAATTCTTATCTGAATAACTTCCAAGAAGAACCAGAGATACAACCGAGGGGGTATTTACTGGTTGAAAACGTGTACACTCCAATACACTTATTACCAAGTATTACAGGGTATTACAGGGCAATACAGAGATATGTCTAGGTATTACACCCACGTAATAACGTACTATTACGCCCTATTACGCGATATTACATGACTATTACAAGAAGAGTGTACACTCCAATACGGGAGTATATATACCCCCTCGGATACAACAATTAGTTGATATTGCAATCTTTAATTCCGTTTTTCTCGAAATGAGGTTTGTGGCGTTCTAAAGTTTGAAATTTCGTAACTCAGCGAATTTTTAACCAAAAAAGTTCTAAGACCAATCAAAATTTTCCAAATTTTTCCAGGAATACGCCCATATAGATAACTCCAATAGTGCCAAAATGGGCCCTTTTCATGTGGACGTCCACATATATTTTTCCAAAAGATCGGAATTTTAAAATTGAAAGGAAAAAATTGGCAGCAAAAATAAGATTAGATTTTTAAAAAATGGAAAATTACAGGTTTTTTTCGTCTTGGTTAAAGTTGTGGTATATATTCGGAATAATTTTTGTTGCCGAAAGAAGTTATTCTTCTTTTAGCTAACTGACAAAATTCACTTTCCTAAATATAGGAATTTTTAAATAAAAAAAAGGTAAAAACTGGCAGCAAAAATTAGATTTTTCAAAAATGGACAATTTCTGGTTATTTTCGTGTCGGTCAGAGTTCTGAAGTATATTCTGAATGCATAGTTGTTGAAAGAAATTATTTTTTTTGAATTTGCTCATAATGACACATCTCTTTTTAAATAATTGAAATTTTAAAACTGGAAGGAAAAAATTGCCAACAGAAACTATATTTTTCAAAAATATGCAATTACTGGTATTTTCGTCTTAGTTTTGAGTTTGTGGAAAATAATCAGAAAAATATGTTGGGGAAATAATTAGTTTTTCTAGACTTTGCTTGCTGAGTCTAATCACTTTTAAGAAAATTGAAATTTTAAATTATAAGAAAAATATTGGCAACAAAAATTTAAGTTTTCAAAAATGGATAATTTTACGTTATTGTCTCAGTCTCAGTTCTGGATAATACTCAAAATGATTTGTTTTTTAAAGTAATTATTTTTCTTGATTTTGTTCATTAAGAAAAATAATTTTTCCAAAAATTGGAAGGAAAAAAGTGGTTACAAAAATTCAATTTTTCAATATTGGACAATAATTTCAGCTTTTTTCGTCGCGGTATAATTTGTGAAATATATTCGGAATAATTTGTTGCCAATATGATTTATATTCCTTGATTATGCTTAATAAGTCAAGTCACTTTTCCAAAAATTGGAATTTCAAAATAGGAAAGAAAAAATGTGCAGCAAATCGAGAGTTTTCAAAAATGTCAAAAAAGGCGCTAATACATGTAACAGCATGACACATGGGGGGGGGGGGTTGAAATTGAGGGGCTGGATGCTACAATGTGTTACGCGCCATTCACTTAACATGGCGCGTAACACATTATAGCATCCAGCCCCTCAATTTCAAAAAAATGGGACCACGTGGTTTATAACAGACTCCTGAGTTGTGCAATATATATTGCAATATATATATATATATTGCACAACTTAGGGGTCTTTTCAATATATGTGGACGTCCACATGAAAAGGGTCCATATTGTCGGTTCTAGTTTTTGAGATAATCGCAATTTAGTAATTTTTGAGCAAATTCTTAATTTTTTTTTTTTATTTTTTTATTATCAATCTATACACAGAAAAAAACTTTACTCAAAATGAGTATGAAATCATACTCATTTTGAAGTGCAACACAAATGATACCCCCTCGACTCATTCTAAGTTTCTGGGGAAATTACTCAAAATGAGTAAAATCTGGATCATTTTGAGTTTATGAAAAAATTCCAATAACATTGGAATAACTGGGAATCCTTTAAAATGAAACGAGTAATATGCAAATTAGGTAAAGAGAGACATTCTTATTGACATTGCCTTTAGAGAAAGAAAGAAGGGTAGCCGTTACCAGAGAAAGCGTTACTGGCGCCGTTACCCAGACGTTACCTATTGTGTTTCAATTAGAAAGTATATATATATATATATTGACTTTTGTCTATAATTTTCCTTGCGATGAAGGAAGATACCTGGGTCCCTCATTTACAAAGGCTATTGTTCAAGGGTTCGTATTGTTTGTGGTAATCCTTCGTAGGGTCTAATACAGGTATATATATATATATATATATATATATATATTGACCTCAGAATCAATCTACGAGTGCGAAGAGGACACTCACGCTTAGGGCTTACCACCACGTTCTTAAATATAAGAACGAAAATTTAATTTCAAAATCATATCGTCGATTATTTTCCTTGGGGCACGTTCTACGTGTCTTCAACGAAAAAATTAAGTTTAAAAAAAAATTTATAATTCCTGGTGAATTCACTCACTATATGTGAGTGAATATAAAGTTAAATAAATAAGTGAATTATAAGTGTGAATACTTCGTGAATTAGTGAATAGTAAGTATTAGTGAATATAATTAGTGATAATAAGTGAATAGTAAATTAATAATAGAATTACATTAACATACTGTTTGTAAATTTTTTTCAATCATTATTTATTTAAATAATTAAATTGAGTTGTGTTTAGTTTTAATAAAGTTAATTTTTTATGTTTATTAATAAGTTTATAAAAATTTGTTATAATTTATAAATCATCTATAATTGGATAAAAGGCAAAATTGGAAATTGGTTATATTGGATAAAAGGCAAAATTGGAAATTGGAAAAAAGGCAAAATTGGAAATTGGTTATATTGGAAAAAAGGCAAAATTGGAAATTGGTTATATTGGATAAAAGGCAAAATTGGATATTGGTGAAATTGGATATTGGTTATATTGGAAAAAAGGCAAAATTGGAAATTGGTTATATTGGAAAAAAGGCAAAATTGGAAATTGGTTATATTGGATAAAAGGCAAAATTGGATATTGGTGAAATTGGATATTGGTTATATTGGAAAAAAGGCAAAATTAGAAATTGGTAAAATTGGAAAAAAGGCAAAATTAGAAATTGGTGAAATTGGAAAAAAGGCAAAATTGGATATTGGTTATATTGGATAAAAGGCAAAATTGGAAATTGGTTATATTGGAAAAAAAGGCAAAATTGGAAATTGGTTATATTGGAAAAAAGGCAAAATTGGAAATTGGTTATGTTTGAAAAAGGGCAAAATTAGAAATTGGTTATATTGGATAAATACAAAGCTGGAAATTGGTTATATATTGGATAAAAGGCAAATTGGAATTTGGATAAAAGGAAAAATTGGATAAGAGACAAAATTGATTATTCTATTCTATAAGAGGTAAAAGTTGGAAACATTGTATAAAAGAAAATTCTAAAATTAAAATATATAAAACTTGATCTTAGAATTAAGTAAGTTTTTATAAATTAAAAAAAACAATGTCTAACAAAGGAGATACTGTTAATTTGACTCAACGAGATTTAAGTATTGTTGTCACTGAAGGTGCAATGCTAAATAATGATCATATGTTTGAGTTTCAAAAGCTGTTGGAAAGACAATCAAATTTTTTTTATAATATGCAAAATACTTTGTGTTTACAAACACTTGATTTAATAGTTCCAATCGAGAAAAGTAAGCAGCACATTCAAATACTTTTTAGTGGATCTTATAAATCTGGTCATTGGATTTGTACTTATTATGATGGAAGATGTCTTTACATTTTTGATAGTCTTAATGAAAAATGTTTAAATCATGATCAAAGAAATTATTTAATTAGATTATATCCTTTTGAACCACCAGTAGTTTTCACAACTGTTGATCAACAACCAGAATACAGTCTTGCTTGTGGAGTATATGCAATTGCTTTCGCAACATCGTTATTTTTTAATATTATGCCCCACTCTGTCCATTACTATTATTGTAATATGCGAAATCATTTAATGTTAATGTTTGAAAGCAATAGTTTAAGTGAATTTCCCTCTGAACAACTTGCTAATAGTAGATCTTGCATAGTTGTGTATGACTGGAATTGCCTTTTAAATAAAAAAGATATTCAACGTAAGTATGGAGAATCAAACTTTTCTAAAAACTCTATGAAGAAAGAAATTTCTTTCCCGAGAATAATAAATAAAATAAATGAAGGAAGTATTGCATCAACAACAGTTTAAACAAAGTAGGGCTGAAATTCAGAAAAATTTTCGTGAGAGGCAAAAGTTAAAACGTAAAATTGATAATGCAAATTATTCAGAGGAAGCACAAAGTTCCATTTCCTTCCCGAGAGAAATAAATAAAATAAATGAAGGAAATATTGCATCAACAACCGTTAAACAAAGTAGGGCTGAAATTCAAAAAAATTATCGTGGGAGGCAAAAATTAAAATGTAAAATTGATAATGCAAATTATTTAGAAGAAGCACAAAGTTCAGTTTCCTTCTCGAGAGAAATAAATAAAGTAAATGAAGGAAATATTGCATCAACAACATTTAAACAAAGTAGGGCTGAAATTCAGAAAAATTTTCGTGAGAGGCAAAAGTTAAAACGTAAAATTGATAATGCAAATTATTTAGAAGAAGCACAAAGTTCCATTTCCTTCCCGAGAGAAATAAATAAAATAAATGAAGGAGATATTGCATCAACAACCGTTAAACAAAGTAGGGCTGAAATTCAAAAAAATTTTCGTGAGAGGCAAAAGTTAAAAACGTAAAATTGATAATGCAAATTATTTAGAAGAAGCACAAAGTTCCATTTCCTTCCCGAGAGAAATAAATAAAATAAATGAAGGAGATATTGCATCAACAACCGTTAAACATAGTAGGGCTGAAATTCAAAAAAATTTTCATGAGAGGCAAAAATTAAAATGTAAAATTGATAATGCAAATTATTTAGAAGAAGAACACACTTTACCTAAGAAAA
This sequence comes from Leptopilina syphax, assembly GCA_032872505.1. Taxonomy (NCBI): domain Eukaryota; kingdom Metazoa; phylum Arthropoda; class Insecta; order Hymenoptera; family Figitidae; genus Leptopilina; species Leptopilina syphax. The sequence goes on from JAVJHT010000039.1 coordinate 19,097, forward strand.
AACTTCAAGACGAATCCAATATAAAATATGCTGAAAACGTTAAATTAAAAAATAGAAATAGTGATACAAGTACTTTGTCAAAAATAAAGAACACTCGATGTCAAAGAAATTATTGTGAAGCAGTATTAAAGCATCAAATTCAAAATGAGTTGAATGTTGAAAATTATCTAGGTCCAATGAATTATTATTGCACACATTGTCAAGCTAAACATTTTAAAGATGAACAAGTTGCTGGTAGAAAAGTTAGTTTTAATGACTGTTGTAGTCATGGAGGTGTTGTTTTAACTTCTATACAATATCCAGATGAATTAAAGCTTTTGCTAGAAGGGCTTCATGAAAAATCTGGTCATTTTAAAAAGAATATAAGGCAGTACAATAATTCTTTTTCTTTTGCATCTTTTAAATGCTAATGTAATTAATTTTAATGGAAGAAGAAGAGGACCATTCTGTTACAAAATTCAAGGTCAAATTTACTATCAAATTAATAGTGCTTTATATCCGGATAAAGGTCAAGATCCATGTTTTGGTCAATTATTTATTTATGACCCTGAGGAATCAATCAGATACAGATTGAAAAGTAACGACAATTTGGATGAAGACATTTTAAAATCTATAGAAAATATTATGAGAAATTCTAATGCATACACAAAATCTTACATGATGATGTCAGAGGTAATTAGAATAGAAACTGAATTAGCAAGACAAAAAAATGAAGAAATTCCTGAATTACAATTATTGTTCACTTTGAAAAAAGGCTTTGATAAAAATAGATATAATTTTCAAAGTTTTAATGAAGTTGCTGCAATTTTTAATACAAACTCTGAGGGAGAAATACCAGAATCTTATGTAACGGTTTATAATAAATCTACAAAGGAATTAAAATTGGTTAGCAATTTAGATCCCAATGTTGAACCATGGATTTATCCTATATTTTATCCACTTGGAAATAAGGGTTATAATATTAATATGATGCGTAGTGATAGTGATTACAGAAGTAGAAATCATACTATTTCTAGATCTGCCTACATTAAATACAAAATTGCTATAAGAGATAAGGAATTTAATCCATTTTTATATGGGGGTAGATTGTTTCAACAATGGGTGGTTGACAATTATGTAAAAATAGAAAAAGATAGATTAAGATTTTGTGCAAATAATCAAGCTCAATTGAGAAGTGAAACATATAAAGGACTGATCGATTATTTACACAATCATGAGTTTGAAGATGATGTACACGTGGGAAAAACGCTTATATTGCCTTCCACTTTTATTGGATCACCTCGCAATATGATGCAACAATATCAGGATTCGATGGCTATTGTTGCTCGTCATGGTAGACCAGATTTATTTATTACAATGACGTGTAATCCAAATTGGAAAGAGATACAGGAAAATTTATTACCCCATCAAACTGCTGCTGATAGACCTGATATTGTAACTAGAGTATTCGCATTAAAAGTAAAACATTTACTTAAACATATTGTTGATAATAAATTATTTGGAGAGGTTAAATCTTATGTTTATGTTATTGAATTTCAAAAGCGAGGATTGCCACACATTCATTTGTTAGTTATATTGAAAGAAAATTTTAAAATATTAACAGTTGAAAGTGTCGATCGTTATATTTCTGCAGAGATTCCCGATGAAAATAACAATCCTATTTTACATAAAATAATAATGCAAAATAATATTCATGGACCTTGTGGAGATTGGTGTTTAATTGATGGAAAATGTTCAAAAAAATTTCCAAAAAAGTTACCAAGAAGAAACTACAATTGAAGAAAATTGCTATGTTCATTGTCGTCGAAGAAATAATAATAAAGTGTATGAACGACCAAATGGATTTATTGTTGATAATTCTAATGTTGTTCCGTATTGTCCTAAACTTTCAGAAATATTTAATTGCCATATTAATGTAGAAATAGTTTCCAGTATCAAATCTGTTAAATATTTATATAAATATATTCTCAAAGGGCATGACGCTGCATCTATTATTATCACAAATGCGAATGGTGATGTAACTATTAATCATAATGAAATAAATCATTATGAAGAAAATAGATATGTTGGACCAGTTGAGGCAGTCTGGAGAATTCTAAGTAAACCTTTAGGAAAAAAGAGTCATAGCGTTAATCGCTTGCCCATACATTTGCCAAATGAACAGAATGTTATTATTCCTTATACTTAAGTTGAATTTTGTTTAAATTTAAAAAATAAGTTTTATTATTCTCTGAGAATAATGTTATTGTGATATTATTGTTATCTCAAATGAAAAGTCGATTTAAAGAATTTTTTAGAATTAAACGAAAAGTCGATTTACAGAATTTTTGCAGTTAATTTCATTTTCATTTAATTTTATTTTATGAAAATCAAGTTTGTTTCCTTATACATAAGTTGTACTTTTTTTGAAAAAAAAATATTTATTATTCTCTGAGAATAATGTAAATTGTGATATTATTGTTATCTCAATTGTAAAAATTATTTAAATCGATTTTTCATTTAATTTCATTTTATAAAGATCAAGTTTATTTCCTTATATATATAAGTTGTACTTTTTTGAAAAAAATTTAAAAAAATAAGATTTATTATTTTCTGAGAATAATGTAATTGTGATATTATTGTTATTTCAATTGTAAAAAATTCTTCAAATCGACTTTTCATTTAATTTCATTTTCATTGCATAAAAATCAAGTTTATTTCCTTATACTTAAGTTGAATTTTGTTTAAATTTGAAAAATAAGTTTTATTATTCTCTGAGAATAATGTTATTGTGATATTATTGTTATCTCAAATGAAAAGTTGATTTAAAGAATTTTTTAGAATTAAATGAAAAGTCGATTTACAGAATTTTTTGCAGTTAATTTCATTTTCATTTAATTTAATTTTATGAAAATCAAGTTTGTTTCCTTATACATAAGTTGTACTTTTTTTGAAAAAAAAATATTTTTTATTCTCTGAGAATAATGTAAATTGTGATATTATTGTTATCTCAATTGTAAAAAATTATTTAAATCGACTTTTCATTTAATTTCATTTTCATTGTATAAAAATCATGTTTATTTTCTTATACTTAAGTTGAATTTTGTTTAAATTTAAAAAATAAGTTTTATTATTCTCTGAGAATAATGTTATTGTGATATTATTGTTATCAACTGTAAAAAATTCTTCAAATTGACTGCTTATTTAATTTAATTTTATAAAAATTAAGTTCATTTCTTTATACAGAAGTTGCATTTTTTTAAAAACGTTTTGGTTTCAAATTATTAGAAATTATTATTATGTTATTTTCCAAAAATTTGAAGAATTTTGACAAGGTCTAATTTAAGTACGAATTTAACATTTATAAATTGACTAAAAAAATTAATTTTTGTAGAATGTAATAAAAAACTTTATAATACATGTTATACTTTTTTTCAATTTAATTTGTATTAACCTTGATTATTTCTCAAATTTTAATTCTTTAACAAACAACAATTTGGTCTCGGCTAACATTTTAGTCACTTTTAAAATTAATATTAGCAATTTTAAAAATAACAGAATTAAAAAATTTTTAATTCAAATCTTTTTTCATGAAAATAATATATGAATAATCGAAATTTCATGAAATTAAATTGTAAATAAATTATGGATTTGAAAATTCTTGAAAAATTTTTTCAATAATAATCAGTAAAAATAGTTGTCTTAGAAAAAAATTTTAGTTACAAATTCTAGAAAATAATAACTGAATTAAAATGATGGAACTCAGAGTGATCTATATGTTTATGTCTTATAAGAATATTTTTAAGTTTTTTAATTTCAGAAATGTTTTAATTTGAAATTTTAGAAAATCTTAATTTGTATAGTAAAATGATAATCAAATATTTATTTAAAAAGGATGTTATTGATGTTTTCGCATAATTTAACAATTAAAGAAGTTCGTAAATAAATGTAACAGAACATTTTTTTAGTGAAATTTTTTCCTTTATTTTATATAAATTTATAAATATTATTTCATTAATTTTTTAAAAACTTTGAATTTTATTAAAACAATTGCAATTAAGAAATACAAATAATGGTTCAAATGCTCTTAAAGCTCTGCGATTATAGGTCTTGGGTTAGCTATATGTGCGTCTGGGTTTCGATCCCCGTAGGTCGTAGGTTTCAGATTTTAATACAATTGTAATAAATTAGTGCTTTTAGTATTTTTATAATACTTTCTAGCTTGAGTCTCTCAGAAGGTAGAGTCGATGGTGCAAAATTTGAATTTTTATTATTTTTATAATTATAAAAATTATAAAAATTTTCATTTATTTAATACAAATTAAGATTTAGTTGATCCAGAACTGTTTTAAGTTTAAGCAAACAATTTTGTATTTCGATTAAATAATTAATTATTTGATTCAATTAATGAAATATTAATCTTAATTAAAAGAATTAATTGTGATAAAAAATTAAATATTTGATACAAATAAAGATTTAGTTTCTTAAAAAAAATTATTTTATTGATGCAAATAAATATTTATTTCATACTGTCAAATAAAATACTCAGATCTAATAAATATTTACTTGGTTCAAATAAATATTTATTGGATAATAGACAATTAAACTATTTAATTCAGTCAATTAATTTTTATTTGATTCAATTAAATTATTTTTAGTGTAGAAATTATGCAAATTATTTCCTGAAAGAAAAGAGTGAGTTGGTGAACAATATTGTTATTGAGAAATAAAAATTATGCAATTCAAGTGCAATTTAGGAATACAAAATTTAAAGCAAAATTTAATCCTTTAAGATAAATTCTTTTAATAAATATGTGTTCATCTTTAGAATAATGTTAGAAACTTTTTCAATGTTAAAATATTTTCATATTGAATAGTAGAAAGAAAGGGGGCGCGCGTAGCGCGCAAGTAAAAGTGACTAGTAATTCATAAAAATAAGAATTAAAATAATTGTTTATAATGAATAAACACTTTGCACTTGTCAAAACATTAATACTTGAAGTCGATTTATCGCATTTATGAGAAATGAAAAACGAATTTTTAGGTTAGACATTTGTGAATTGACTGACAGGGATGGCAACCATGTAAACACGAAACATGCGAAACACAAAAAAAGTAACGGCGCAACGCGCAGCAGACATTTTCTATAGTTGCTGCCAACATAACACACACACAAAAACTAGAAACTGACATTTTTTCTATTTTGAGTCACTTGAAGTTGCCGATTACTCATTTCGAGATCGACTTCCAAATGCGTTGCAACAAAAGTGAGTCGGGTTTTTTTCTGTGTATGTTTTGACAAGTCGAATCATGCGGTTTTCATTAATTTATCGATAATTTAACTGTTTGATTTCATTGGTTCTTTAGAAAAATGAAAAGGCCCATTTTGTCGGTCATTTGCAAAAGTAATCCGTATTTTATAAATGGAGGTATAGAAAAATTTAAAACCTCTTGATGAGCCCTTTTCATGTGGACGTACACATATATTCGAAATAATTTGATAAAGAGAAAAAAATTTTCTTCATTTTTTTGCTGATACTAATCACTTTTCCAAGAATTTAAATTTCAAATGAAAGGAAAAAATTGGTACCAAAATGAGATTTTTCTAAAATAGACAGTTTCTAATTGCTTTTGTTTCGGTATTAGTTGTGGAATATATTCAGAATAATTTGTTGCTGAATGAAATTATTTTCTTTGATTTGGCTCTTTCAGACTAATCATTTTCCAAAAAATTGTAATTTTAAAATTGAAAGGAAAAAAATTGTGAACAAAAACTAGATTCTTCAAAAATATACAATTGCCCAGGCGGAAATTTCCCACTGGCATGGTACCGCGCCTGTACAAACGTCGGTACACGGAGAGACCGAGATTACTAATTTGTGTACAAAATCACACTAGAATTTACTATTTTCACATTGCAACCACCGGAAATAAGGGGACTTTTTGTATTTTTTACTATTTTCTACACTATTCTAAGTCACTAATCCGACAAATTTTCACCAAATTAGCAAAGTTTCTTACTATTTCGTCCAATAGTTCCAAACAACTGTAGTAATTTCAGAAGTATTGTGTACATAAAATTACTATAATGTTTGTAAATGCAGAAAGAAAGAGTGAAAGAAAAAATAGGGGATTTTTATCGCCGGTTTCCCGTCAATTCTTGACTAATGGAGACAAACTGGAAGGATTTTTACATACACAGACACACACACACTTATATATTTGTTGGATAAATATTTGAAGACACACACATGTTTATTTCACTTATATATATAGACGCGGTTAATTAATACACTACACGCAAAAAAAAGGTTGGATAATACATTCAATTTTTATTGGATAGAAGGAAATTAGCTGTTATATCTATGTAAAATCATATATGAACAAACGGCGTTGGTTCCAGTGACAATTTTAAATTTATACTTATGATTAGTCATTATATCTATTTAGTTGGATACGGTTTCCAACGAGTTGGATGTAGCAGCCAACTGAAATTTGTAAGTTCCTATTTCTATGATGCGCATGCGCTGTCAAGAAGTTGCGACTAGATTCCGACAATTTCGTGCGTGAACGTGAACTTTCAAGACAAAAATACTATAATGGACGAAAACACGATAAATTTTTTGAAAATAATCGCGCTAACAAACTGTGAACATAATAACATTGTTAAACGAAAGTGATTAAGTGAAAGTGTCAAGTAATAAAGTAGCAAAATTGAAATCAAAGTTTGTAAAATTCTGTCTTCGCTTTTACAGAGAATCTTATATATTATGAAACACTATTATCTCTTAAAGAGAATATGATTTTGATAAATTGATTTATTTGTGATGAGGAATACCTAACGTGGAAAAATTTTTTAGGTTATGTTTGTTAATTTTAAAGTAAAAAAAATCATAAAGAGAATTAATTTTCAGTGATAACTAATGATATTTAAATCTTAATTATATCTAAAACATTCAATAAGAATTAAATTAGTAAAATTAAATAAACAAATAATTTTATTAATATTCATGTGTAAATTTAATTAAATATGTAAAATATAAATGGTTATTTCACTATTAGAAAATAATTGCATTATACAACTTGAAAGTAGTAATAACAAAAAAATAGACAGTTCACAAAATAAATTGGCTCCCCTATCCAACAGAATACATCCAACATATAAGAATCCAATTAAATTGGTTGTCCTGTCCAACTAAATAGATCGCGCTCCAGACACTATCTAAAATAGCTAGGGTATCCAACACATAGTATACTGTAGCCAACTATTTTTCTGCGTGTAATACACAACTGCACGCACGACAACGAATTTCACTGAAAGCATACATCTTTGTTTCCTTATATATTGAATGATGAAAATTTACAGCACTTACGAGAAAGCAGTTTACTTTTAACAACTTATTATAAGACATAGTTCTTGGGACAGGAATAAATGCAAAATTTATTAATTTATAATGGTCAATTTCTGAAATAACGAACGACCTATGTTTCACTTTATATCTAATTATTGTAGATAATATCCAAATTTATTTTACATACACGAAACAAAGTCACTGTCAATGATCGGATGGCATCGGCTCATTTACGGAGATTGACGAAGTTAGCAACCAATAGAAATGCAGGCGCCATATGACTGCACTCGCTAGCCACACTTGCTCACCAAAAATTACTACAGTGGATTGTAGGTTTTAGTGGAAAATGTTTTCATTTGTCAGATTTTGTTTATTTAAATTAGAGAAAACTATAATCAATTTTCGCTACATTTACAACTCTTACACAAAATATTAAAACATTGCTATTTCAATGTAGCAAATTTATCTATTTCTTTTGTAAATTTATCTAATTCTGTAGTACATTATTCTAAAAGTCACCTTATTTCCGGTCATTGCAACCATTTTTAGTAATTTTTACAAATGTGGGTCTCTCCGTGTAAGACTGTACTGGCATGGGTCCGCCTGACGACCGGAGCGGTGCAGACATTCTACTGGAACCTGACAATGTATTGTAGTGGCTGCGCGCCTGGCTCGGTACAGATTTGATGCCGCCGAACAACCGGCATTGTACAGGCATTTGTCCGTCTGGCAACCAGGACGGGACAAATTTTGTTCCGAAAGATGACTTTCTACTGGCATTCGTCCGCCTAGCAAGCGACGCGGGCCAAATTATATTCTCTATTGAAAAAAAAATAAAAAAAAATATTTTAATTAACTATGCATGGTGCATGTTAATTAACATTTATTTATAGATCATTTGACGCATTTTTTACACATTTAACATTTTTTTTACACATTAAAATTCTAAACGCTCGCAGTGGGATACGAAGCCCAAGCCTATCCTAATCTACGCACCGAAGTCTAATACGCTAACCACTACGCCTATTCGCTCACTTGCGGATGAGAGCAAAACAACGCCAATATAAAATACCGCCGGGAAACAACAACTTATATAAAGTGAATAATAATTTTTACTCAAATATTTTTCAATATTTTAGCATTTTATTTATATTATGCAAATAAATTTAAAGTTTTATTATATTTTTATTTAATCTTCGATGTTTTTAATATTTATCTTTATTTTATTATTTAAGAATAATTAGTTGAATACTTCACTTTACAACTATTCGAAATTAATACAAAATTAACTAAAATAAACATTTGTAACTTACTGCGTTTCATTCATACTTTATAAATGTTTTTAAAAAAGAGAAAAAGATGAATGTAATTAATTTGAAAGAAATATTAAATATTAATTAACATTCACCTTGCATAGTTAATTAAACATTTCTTTTATTTTAATTTTTAATAAAGAATAAAATTTGGCCCACGCTGGTTGAAACCTGCACCGAGCCGGACGCATTTTGCAATAGAATGACAGTACGAATGTACTTTCGACTCTTTAAAAAATTATTAATACAAAAAATGTTTAAAGCATGATGGATTAAATTTATTATTAATTAATTATTTTTATTATAAAAAAACAGCAAAACTTGTCAGATTTTAAAAGATATTTGTGATAAGATTTTTAAAAGCCAATTTATAAAAAAAATTATCCTATATAAAAATAAAACTAATTTGAAAACTAGTAACAATTAGTATATTCTAAGCATATTCTTATTAATAAATTAAATAATTAATAATTTTTAATTCACTTATTTATTGATTTATTATCAATAAATAAACAAATAAGTAATATTATATAAATCCAATCAAATTTATTTAATATTACTTATAATTTATTTATAATAAATCAATAAATAAGTAAGTACATGAAATTAATATATTAATAATAAAATAAATTATATAGTTCTCAGTCGGTAGAATGCCTGTACCGCTCGGGTCGTTAGACGGACGAATGCCAGTACAACGCCGGTTGCGAGGTGGTATAAATTTTGATCCGGCGGTCGGATCAAATCTTGTACCGCGCCTGTACAACTGCCGACAGTACACGGAAAAAATTTAGGGACTCCAGAAACGCAAAATCTTGTACAGATTTTATACTGCTGTCTTTATTAAACTAAAGTCCTAACTTCGGAGCTCTTGTGTCCACTGAGGTGCGTCTGCTATACTTTTGGGGACACCACCCAATGGGAAATTGCCAATGCTCACCATTGGCTAAATAATGGACCAATATTAGCTGCCAACAGTTTTTTCTTGGTCAAACATTGGCAACCAATATCGGGCTATTATTGCCAGAGTCTTGGGATGATCACGACTTTGCCAAGCATTGGCAGCCAATATTGGATCACTATTGGCTGCCAAGGCAAATGCCGGACTTTCCAAGCCTTGGTTATTCATTGGCAACAAAGATTGGACCAATATTAATGACCAATTATTCACCAATGCTTTAAAATTAAATTAATGCTTGGTTACTAATATTGAACCAACGTTTGAAATCAATATTTTACAAATACCAACACATAGCAAAAATTTTTCAAAAAAAAAAAAATTAAATTACTAATCTAAAGAAAAAAAAATTAATTTAATTAGAACACTTTGTTAAAAACAGAATGTGATAAAAATCAGACAAAGACAAAATTTGTCTAAGTTTGAGAATGCAAGCGTCTCTCCTTATATAGAACTGGTAACACCACTTGCTAGTGAGTGAAAGAAGCTCTGACGCACCCTGGTGTTCGATTTTAAAATGTCCCGCGCTGCTTCAAAGTATATGCTCGAAATCACTTTGGATAAGTGCCACCAGGGTGCGCCAAAGTTTCTTCCTCTCGTTAGCAAGTGCGGTGTTTCCAGTTTTATATAAGGAGAGACGCTTGCATTCTCAAACTTAGACAAATTTTGTCTTTGTCTGATTTTTATCACATTCTGTTTTTAACAGAGTGTTCTAATTAAATTAATTATTTTTTCTTTAGATTAATAATTTAATTTTTTTTTTTTTTTAAATTTTTGTTATGTGTTGATATTTGTAAAATATTGATTTCAAACGTTGGTTCAGTATTGGTAACCAATAAATAACCAAGCATTAATTTAATTTTAAAGCATTTTTTAATTAATTGGTCATTAATATTGGTCCAGTCTTTGTTGCCAATGAATAACCAAGGCTTGGAAAGTCCGGCATTTGCCTTGGCAGCCAATAGTGATCCAATATTGGCTGCCAATGCTTGGCAAAGTCGTGATCATCCCAAGACTCTGGCAATAGTGGTCCAATATTGGTTGCTATTATTGCACCATCATTGGTACTGCTGGCTCCCAATATAGGACCATTATTGCGCCAATGGTTAATTTCCCATTGGGCAGAGCTCCCCATTTGGGATATCGCTTGTCCAAGAATAGATGGATAAGCTCTGAGTGCTTCTGAAGTCCCCAAATTTTTTCCGTGTAGAAAGACTGTACCGAAAGTCGGATCCGACTTTGTACCGCGCCAGCAGACATTCTCATCCGAATCGGTACAGACTGCCTGCACTGGCATTGGCTCTCCAATTCAACCGGCGCGGATGCTAGACGGTTGGACGATCCGGTATTCGCCCGACTTTTCCGCCTGGGTGCTCGGTTTTTTTTTATTTTGGTCTAACTTCAAGAATATATTCGGAATAATTTGTTGTCGAAATAAATATTTTTTGTATTTACTGAATTTAAGACAAATCACTTTCTCTAAAATTATAATTGAGGGTCCCTATCAAAGAACCGGTTATAACTTTTTGAAGCTCAAAATCATTGCCCTGTAAGTAAATAATTAAAATGTTTTTAATCCCAATTTTTTGAGAAACATTTTGATAATCTTTATATAAATGCGAAATGTTTTCAAAAAATTGAAATTTTAAATCCTTTTTAGGGTTCCGTACCCGGTAAAAAACGGGTTTAAACGTATTAAAACGGTTACGGAAAATGACTATGAACCCCCCCCCTAGCGCGCACAGTTTTTCATCTAGAGAGCTAAAAATTGGTACACGCATATAGATATTATAAATAGAGTGGGGAAGGTATAGGCGGCAGCGTGTGGGGGAAGTGTCCTGCCATAAACAGAATGGGTTGGAGGGAGAAAGAAGATTTAACACCAGTATCTGTCCTTCATTGTGCTCCAGCGCAAGAGAGACACCTACTGGTGCTAAATCTTCTTTCTCTTTCTATTAAGCAGACGCATACATGCAAACCATCCCCACTCTATTTATACTATCTCTATGGGTACACGTGTGTATTTTCACGCGTAGATTGCACGAAAAATATAGAGAACGTGATTGGAGTTAATCTTCATAGAGTTTTCCGCGCAAAACATCAAATTTTGGCCGTTTTTTCGCAAAAAAAGGCAGTACCCCCCCCCCCTAGCGCTCAGTTTTTTACCTAGAAAGATGAAAATTGGTATGCATATGTATTTTAAAAAATGGATTGCAGGAAAAATATAGCCAACATATTTGGTATTGATCTTCATAGTGTTTTCATCGAAAATTTTGAAAATTTAGAAAAAAATGCATGTACCCCTGGCGCCCACAGTTTTTTATCTGAAGAGCTGAAAATTGGCATACTTATTCGTTTTTACGCATAGATTACAGGAAAAATATAGCGGAAGTGATTAGAATTGATCTTCATGGTGTTTTCATCGAAAAACTAAAATCTCTTTTTGCAAGCTCGAAAATTCTTTAACCCTTGCTGGTTCTCTCGATTCTTAATCTAGTGGACTGGCGTTATACATTTTTATTTATTTTTTCGTGTAGATTTCAACAAACATACAGAAAAAATTATTGGAATTCATCTTCATATTTTTTTTGGGAAAAACTAAAAAAAATTTCGTTTTAAAAAAAAGTGTGTACCCCCCCCCCTTGGTTTTCACAATTCTTGGCCTATTGGACTATAGTTTTGCTTATTTTATGAATTTTCATGTGTAGATTTCAGGAAGAATAGACTGAACATGATTGGATTTTATCTTCATATTTTTTTTAGCGAAAAAACTCAAAGTTTTTAAAAATTTTCGTCAAAAATGCGTGTTTTTTACCCTAGTGCCCACAGTTTTTTATCTGAAGAGATGAAAATTGGTTATTTATTTATTTTCACCTGTAGATTACAGAAAAAATACAGCGAAAAATATTGGAGTTGATCTTTATACTTTTTCAGTACTTTTTCAGTTTTAGTACGAGTTCTACTCGCACTTGTCCGGTTTTTTTTTATTTAGAGGTGGAGAATTTTGAGTCTCAAAAACTTATAACGGGTTCTTTGATTGGGACCCTCAATTTTTAATTAAGATGGAAGAAATTGAAAGCAAAACCTAAATTTATTAAAAACAAATAATTTCTGGTTTTTTCGTCTCGGTTTAAGTTTGTGAAAAATACTCAGAATAATTTGTTGCGATAGACATTGTTTTCCTACATTTTCTTCGCTGAGTTAAATCATTTTCCTAAAAATTTGTAATTTAAAATAATAAGAGAAAATTGCCAGCAAAAATTAAATTTTAAAAGAATGGCCAATTTCGCCTTAGTGGTGAAAGTAAAATTTGGCGTGGCGAAAGTAAATTATGACCTAATTTTTTTTTCTTGTTCTTTGACCGAGATATATTTTGTGTCTAACTTCTTCCCCATTCAAAACATTAGTTTTTTATTATATTAAACATAAGCACACTTTAAATTAAAATTATACGAAAGTAACGAAGAAACTTTCCTCGCAAGGCGATGGAGAAAACGTAGTGTAGAACACGTGGTGAAAGAATGATTTTTCGATAGTGACTACTGCTCTCGCTACGTTCACGGAGAAAAAGAAAATGTTAAATCTACTAATTAATTGTTAATATAGAACTAGCAAATCTGATTTGTTGTTGAAACAGTTTTTCTGTTCTCCTAACAAATCAAAATTGTTGTGATAAGAATTAATTTATTTGTAGAACAAAAAAAATTGTTGCAACAACAAATCAAATTTGCTAGTTCTATATTAACAATTAATTAGTAGATTTAACAATTCCTTTTTCTCCGTGATTTGAGCCGCAAACTTTACTCTCGAAAAATCACACTTTCGCCACTAGTTGTACAATGTACTATTTAGTAATGGACAATTTCAGGTTTTTTGTCGCAGTCTAATGTGTGAAATATATTTGGAATATAATTTATATTCCTTGACTTTTCTCGCTGTGTCAATTCAGTTTTCCAAAAATTGGAATTTTAAAGTAATAATTTTTTGCTGAAGGAAATTATTTTCCTCGATTTTTCTCGCGGGGGAAATTTGACTTTCCCAAAAAATAAAATTTTAAAATGAAAAGGAAGAAATTGCCAGTAAAAGTTAAAATTTTAAAAACGAATAATCTCTATTTTTTTCGTTTCGGTCAAGGTTTGTAGAAAATACTCAATAATTTGTTGACAAAAGAAATTATTTTCCTAGATATTGTTTGCTGAGACAAATCTCTTTCATAAAAATTGAAATTTTTAAATAGAAAGGAAAAAATTGTCTGCAAAAATTTAGTTTTTAAAAAATGGTTAATTATAGACTTTTTGTCTCGGTCTAAGTTGTGGAATATATTTAGAATAATATGTTGTCAATATAAATTATATTGTTTCATTTTGCTTACTGAGACAAATAACTTCCCCAAAAATTAAAATTTTATAATTGAAAGGAAAAAATTGACAGCTAATATTCATTTTTTTAAAAATGGACAGTTTCACGATTTTCCATCGCAGTTTAAGTTATGGAATACATTATATGGAATAATTTTTTGTTGATATAAATTATTTTCCTAGATTTCGTTTTGTCTCCACGGTCTCATTTTCTTGATTTTGCTCGCTCAGACAAAACTGAGAAAATATAAATTTAAAATTGAAAAAAATTGAAAAAATTAACAATTTTAAGTTATTTGTCGAGATATAATTTGTGGAATATGTTCTGAATAATTTGTTGTTAAAGGAAATTATTCTCCTCGTTTATGCTTACTAAGACACTTTTAGATTCCCAAAAAATTGAATTTTTAAATGAGAAGGAAGAAATTGACAGTAAACGTTAAATTTTTCAAAAACAAATAATCTCCGATTTTTTCGTCTCGGTCAAAGTATGTGGTTAAATCATTTTTCTAAAAATTAGAATTTTAAAAATAGAAGAAAAAATTAGATTTTCCAAAAATAGAAAATTTATGGTTATTTTCGAGTCGGTCTAAGTTGTAAATTTTTCTTGATTTTGTTCATAAAGACAAATCTTATTCCAAATAATTGGAATTTGAAAATTGAAAGGGAAAAATTGCCAACAATAACTAAATTTTTCAAAAATAGACAATTACTGGTTCGTCGAAAATACTATATAAATATATAAATTCGTTGCCGATAGAAATTATTCTCCAAGATATTGCTGGCTAAGTAAAATCACTTTCCAGAAAATAGGAATTTTAAAATAAAAAGGAAAAAAATTATTAACAAAAACTAGATTTTTTTAAAATAGACAATTTTTAGGTGTTTTTTGGTTTGGTCTAAATTTAGGAATTCATTTTCGTGTAGGCTTAAATTTTAGAATATATTTAGAGTAATTCGTAGCAGTAAGTATTTTTGTTCCTTGATTTTGCTCGCTAAGAGGAATTATTTCTTTAAAAAATTGAAATTTTAAAATAAAAAGGAAGAAATTTTAAAACAAAAATTATATTTTTGAAAATAGACTATTTGAGATTATTTTCGTATAGGTCTCAGTTGTGGAATCTATTCAGAGTAATTTATTGAAAATGTATTTTTTTCCTTGATTTTGTTCGTAAAAACAAATCTTTTTTCCAAAAATTGTAATTTTAAAATAAAGGAAGAAATTTTTTTAAAAATGACCAATTTCAGGTATTGTCTCCACGGTTTTAGTTGTAGAAAATACTTAGAATAATTTGTTGCCGAAGTAAATTATTTTGCTTGATTTTGCTCGCTGATACAAAATACTTTCCCAAAAAATTGGAATTTTGAAATATAAAGGAAGAAATTGAATAACAAAAATTAGATTTTGCAAAAATGGATAATTTTAGGTTATTGTCGTCTCGGACTCAGTTGTGGAAAATACTCATAATGTTGTCATTTAATTTATTTTCCTAGATTATGCTCAATAAGTAAAATCACTTTTTCATAAGTTGAACTTTGAAAATAAAAAGGAGAAAATTAGCAACAAAAAATAGATTTTTCAAAAATGGACAAGTTCAGGTTTTTTCGTCTCGGTTTAAGTTGTGCGATATATATTCAGAATAATTTGTTGCTAACATAAATGATATTCATTGGTTTTGTTTCGCTGAGACAATTTCTGGTTATTTCGGTCATAGTTGCGAAGTATATTCTGAATGCATTGTTGTTGAAAGAAATTTGCTTGAATCTGCTCATAAAGACAAATATTTTTTAAAACAATTGGAATTTTAAATCTGGAAGGAAAAAGTTGACAACAAAAACAATATTTTTGAAAAATAGACAATTACCTTTTCACAATAAATAGAATTTTAAAATGTGTAGGAAGAAATTGACAACAAAATAAAATTTTTTAAAAATGTATTATTACAGCTTTTTCGTCACGGTCTCAGTTGTGAAATATATTCAGAGCAATTTTTTGCCGAAAGTATTTTTTTACCTTGATGCTGTGTGCTAAAACGAATCATTTAAAAAAAAATTGAAATTTTAAAATAAAAAGGAAGTAAATGGAAAACATAAATTAGTATCTTCAAAAAATTTCAGATTATTTTCGTCTCAGTCTCAGTTGTGAAATATGTTCCAAATAATTGGTTGACAATATTAATTATATTAATTGATTTTACTAGGAGAGACAAAACACTTTCCGAAAAATTGCAATTTTAAAAATGAAAGGAAAAAATTTGCAGCAAGTATAGGAAAATGGACAATTTTCAGGTTTTTCAGTCGCGGTCTAAGTTGTGGAATGTAATTGCAATAATTTGTTGCAAAACTTATTTTTTCTTGATCTCGTTGCTAAGACAAATAATTTTCCTAAAAATTGTAATTTAAAAATTAAAAATAAGAAGGAAAAAATTGACAGCAAAAATTTGATTTTTAAAAATTGACAATTTTTAGGTTATTTCGTCGTGTTGTAAGTTGTGAAATATATTTGAAATAATTTGTTGTCTACAGAAATTATTTTTTAATTTTATCAAGAAATAAATAAATATCATTTATTTGAACATTCAGAAATTTGAAATTATAAAAATTAAAGAGATGTTGTACAATTATAATCATTGAATAATAATAGAAATTCAATTCTGTTATTATCTAATAAATAAAATTAAAATTAAATTAAAATTCAAGAATTCAATTATTCTTCAAAAAATGTTAACAAATTTTGGGGCTGAAGTCCGCAACGTTTAAAAAAACGAAAAATTAAAAGTTCAAAAAGTCAAAATTTTTTAACGCAGTCTTCTTCAGAATAATGCCAAACATGGTCCTACAAAGTTTCGCCCCCTAACCCTACCGGAACCCTTCGTTTATGAGACACAGTGCCCCCCAAAAAAAAATCTTTCTAAAAATAGACAAAGACGAAAGGTCGCAATTTTTTTGCGCAAATTAATTGTACTTAATTAATGAACATTTTTTCTTTTTATTTTTAAAAAAATTTGAATTTTATTAAAGCAATTGCAATTAAGAAATAGAATTGATGCAAATTATTTTTTTATAAAAATTGAGAATTTTCTACAAAAATATAAAAATACAATAATTATAATTTTTTAACAATTTACAATTTTCTAATATATTTTATAAACATTAAGCAAAAAAATCTATCACTTTTATTTTTTAATTATTTCAAATTTTTTTAATTGTATATTTCGAAATTTAAACTAGAAAAATTTTTCTTCAATAATTTTTAAAGATTTGTCTATAAATATTTTTCACACTATAAAAATCGAAATAATTTACAATTTCTACTAAAAATATAGTATTTAGTGGCAATATTTGGAAGAAAATATTTTGAAAATATGACAAAGAAGTTGCATTTTTACAAATAGTCTATAAAAGTCGAAAGAGTCATAATATCCGACGCCTCCTTTTGCTAAGAATCTGACGGAAGACGAGTGATTTTGTTTGTGAAAAGCGGAGAGAATTTTTGGCGAGGATGGGCGGGAGAAGAACAGGCGACGCGACGTTGAGTGTACTATATGTAGTGGGTCCTACATTGGATCAGTTCGGCAAAGCTCGGATGGACTCGGCTGTAAAGCATCGCTAGTCGCTGCTGCGTTGACTCAGCACACCGAACGAAAAAAGGCTGGAATTAATGAAATGCTTTTTTGAGCTATATTGCAGCCCTGCGTTCGACGTTGGATAATCGTTTCTGTAATTCTTTTATTGTTTTTCAGAATAATTAAATTGGTTTGTTTATGAAAACGAAAACATTAAAAGTAGTTTGTTTACTTTAAAAAAATTATAATAATAATTATAATAACCTCGGTTATCCGAGCCTCGATTATCCGAGATTCCGGATTATCCGAGGCACTAAACATGCTCGGATAATGCGGAATAACTCGGATAAAACGGATCGAGCGACTAAATTTGTAAAATAAATTTTACAAAACCACTATTTGTGTTCATTGCATTTAAAATTTCGTCCATTTTTGTCATTTAATATTATTCTAACACTTTAAACACATAAAAAATAATTTAAAATTTTGAAATTTTCATTGGTTCCGTGTTATCCGAGTTTTCGATTATCCGAGGTACCTCTTCCCCACATTACCTCGGATAATCGAGGTTCTACTGTAATTAATTATTGGAAAAATAGCAATTAAAATTTTTTATAAACTTTGATTTCTTAAAATGTTAATAATTCTAAATATTAGATCTTTCTTAATTTGAATCTGTTAAAAATCATGTTTTTATCTGACAATCGGTGAATGCTTTTTTGCTTATGATTAAGTTAAAAAACTGATTTTTAGTAAGAAATAGCTAAAAAAATTAATTAAACTTGACTAATTAAATCAGTAAAAAAATTTATTGAAGCATCAGTTATTTTTAACTGTAATTGTAAGTATCTTAATTTCTGACTCATTTTGATATAATCCTTTTAAGACAAATTTTATTTGTATTTATTCTCGAATAAAATATGTTTTGACCTTTGGACAATAATATGTTATGATTGATGTTAATAAATAAATTGTAATTTATTTATTAATTATTATTATTGTAATTTCGAAATGAACATAAAGTAGTCACTAATTGTTAGATAAAAACATGATTTTTTAACAGATTTAAATTAAGAAAGATCTAATATTTAGAATTATTAACATTGTAAGAAATCAAAATTTATAACAAATTTTAATTGCAACGCAGGGCTGCAATGTAGCTCAAAAAAGCATTTCATTAATTCCAGCCTTTTTTCGTTCGGTGTGCTGAGTCAACGCAGCGACTAGCCATGCTTTACAGCCGAGTCCATCCGAGCTTTGCCGAACTGATCCGATGTAGGACCCGTTACATAGTACACTCAACGTCGCGTCGTGTCACCTGTTCTTCTCCCCGCCCATCAACGCCAAAAATTTTCACTGCTTTTCACAACAAAATCACTCGTCTTCCGTCAGATTCATAGCAAAAGGAGGCGTCGGATATTATGACTCTTTCGACTTTTTTAGACTATTTTTAAAATATGCAACTTCTTTGTCATATTTTTTTTAATGCAATTTGCAAAAATTTTTCATTTCTTTATCCATTTTTTAAAATTGTTTTTAGAAATACAATTATTTTAAAAAAGTTTCAAATACATTTTTACAAGAAACAATTTTTCAGAATTACTAAATGCAATTACTCAAAACTTCAATACTTTTTCTTAAGCAAAGTTTTAAAAACTTATTCTTATTTATTTTTCCGCAGGAAATAACATTCCAAATAATTTCAATGAAATTTAATTACATATTTCTAAAAATTGCAATTGTAATTTTTCCGAAATTCAATTATTATTTAAGAATTTTCGAATTAAATTATTGAGATACTTTAAGAACTTTTAAAGAAAAATAATGTAAGTAATAATTTTTTTAAATTAAATTTTTTATTTTTCTATACTTTTGTTTTTGTTAAAATTTCAAAGAATTTAATTTTAAATTTTTTGAAAATTAATAATTTCCAAAAAATTCCTCATATAACGTTTTAAATAATTAAATACAATTTCTAAAATTTTAACTAAAATATTTTATAAATCGATTGCTATCAGAATTAAACCATGAGAATTGAAATATTTAAATAGAATAATTTTTGTAAATTCAAACATTTTCAAAAATACAAAATTTACAATTTTTTAGTTTATTTTTGGGATTTCAAATAATGCGTCACGCGAACAGGGGGAGAGCGGGTCAAGACATTTGTGACGACCTATAGAAAAAATTGAGCTAATGTATGGGACAGTGTGTGACAAAGGGGACGGGGGTCTAAAATGGTAAAAAAATCGCGTGACGTATTATATGTACGACCCGATATTTCAGTCATTTTTGTAAAATAAATATTAAAGTACTTTTTGTTCCTAATTTGCATAAATTTTTAAAATACTTACAATGTAAAACCATCAGAAAAATTATTTATGAAAATTTGAAATTATCTGTCAAACTTTTAACAGAAAAGGGATCTTTCGACGAGAAAAGGAAAATTTTACAGGGGAAGCTTTTTATACACGGAGAAAACTGGAGTATTCAACTAACTATCTGGAGGGACAAACAGACTATATTCGAGGTTACGTTTTTCGTAACAATCTCGGAGGGATAAATAGACACTCTGATGATTAATTTGACTCACTCGGAGGGAAAAGTTAACTATCCAGAGAATCAGGATAAAACACTCAAAACCAGTCAAAGTTTGACTATCCAGTTTTCTCAGTGTACGAAGCCATGCGCACAAAACTCATGTATTTACGCGCAATTGTTTAAATTTTAGGCATAATATTATTGAAACTATCTAAGTATTTCAACTTTTGATTTGTTCACATGAAAGAGTAAAAAATAGCGATATATGTGTCACGTCATATATATTTAATAATATATTAAAAGGAAATACAGCGAGTAAAGAAAGGGATAGGGCGATAAAATTTTATTGAAGTTTAAGGCAACGACTATAACTATAAACTAAAATGTCAATTTTTAAAAAAATATTTTTGAATTTTTTGAGACATTTTGACTAATAAACGAAGGATTGCGAAAGGGTTAGGGCGATGAAACTTTCTTTACATATTCGGGGCATCAACTACAACTTCTTCGCACAAAAAAATTGCGACCTTTCGCATTTCTCTATTTTTAAAAAAATATTTTTTTGGGGGGGCACTGTGCCCCATAAACGAAGGGTTCCGAAAAGGTTTGGGGGGCGAAACTTTGTAGGACCATGTTTGGAATCATTCTGAAGAAAACTGTGTTGAAAAATGTTGACTTTTTGAACTTTCAATTTTTTCGTTTTTTTAAACATTGCGGACTTCAGCCTCATAACAAATTTCAATTATTTCAAAAATTTATAATTATTTGTTTATAGAAAAATTTAATTATTTTAAAATAATATTGAATTGAAAAAAAAATTTGCGAAATTAGCAAAAAATCGCGAGCAAAAGCGCGCGGCTGACTTTTTAGGATAAAATTAGAAATTAAAAAAAAATATAATTGAAAAATTTGTAATTCAAATTATTGTTGAAAACACTAACAAAAATCCAATTTTGGAAAAATTACAAATAATTGCAGAAATTCAATTACTTTCAAGAGTGATAAAAATCTTCTCATAAAATTGAATTACTATCTTTTAAATTTAAAATAAATTCTCGTCAAAATTTAAATTATCTTTATAAATAACAAAATTCTTCCCCAAAGTTCAATTATTTTCATATCAATATCAAATTCTCAAAAATAGTAAGCAACATTTAATTATTTTCATAAATAATAAAAATTTCTCAGGAATTCAATCATTTACAAACTTTTTAATAAATTCGTTCGCAATAATTCAATTATTTCTGTAAATAATAAAATTCTTTTTAAAGGAATTCAATTATTTTTATAAAAAATAATTAAAAATCGTAGAAAAATAATAATTGATTTGAAATGATGAAAATAATTTTGAAAAAAGTTACTGTAATAATATTCTTATAATATATAAAACAATGATTTCATCACTGTCATATTTAATTATTATAAAACATGAAGAAATCGATCACTCCGAGTATTCGACTCGGAGCAAACGTTATCTTCATGTTTTACAAAAATATTCTTATAAGCTATTGAATTTAAAAATATTTGAATTTGAAATTCTTAATTGCAATGAAAAAATGATATTGATTACCTAAATATGTATTAAAAAAAATTATTGATGTTTTTGAATAATTTAACAATTAAAGAAATTCGTAAATAAATGAAAGAGAACATTTCTTGAGTAAAATTTTTTCCTTTATTTTCTAAAAATTTAAAAAGTTTCAATTTCATTTTCAATTAAAATTTGTAATTGACAAATAGAATAGAATATGTAATGTTTTTTTTCCCAAAAGAGAAGAATGAGTTTGTGAACAATATTGTTATTGAGAAATATAAATAATTATTCTTAAAATGGGTATATTTCCTATTTATAATTTTTTAACAATTATCAATTTCCTCATATTTTTTCATAAATAAAAAGCAGAAAAATGTAAATAATTTAGATCAGTCAAACGAAATTTGTAATAGAAAAATCATATAATAAACAAAATTTATTTGTTAATCATAATTTCTTTATATTTTCTAATTTCAAATATTCGATTGAATTCGATTCAATTTGCCTGAATTTGTGCAAACGAATTCGCATTCGAAAGAAATTACCAAGGCAAGCATTGAATTCGTGCTGGCGAATTAAAAAAAATTAAAGGCCCCAAAACTTGTCCATTGAATTAGTAAGAATAGAAGATTTGGGATTTCAATACAGTTTTGACGAATTCCGGAAAATTGCACAAAGTTGAAGTCCACAACGTTGATCAACAAAAAAAAATTGTTCAATTAGTAAATTAATCAAAAATGACGCAGCAATATTGACACAAAAATATTTAGAAAAAAAATGATGTTTATATTTTAATAATAATTATTTTACAATTAAATATTAAATTAAAAATAATACTTGAATGCATTAAATACATTTTTTTCGTTGATAAACGTTGTGGACTTCAACTTCGTAAAATTACAACATAGCTCCAATTCGTATTTGTCACAAAGCGGGATTCACTGAAGCTCTTTGTGAATTCTTTTTAATTTATTTCAACAATCAATTAGTTTTTGTTTACTGGGTTATAAATCATGAAAAAATACTAGAATTTTTTCAATTTGTCAAATAATATTTTTTAAAGAAAAAAAAACAAAAGCATACCCAAAAATTAACATCAAACTGTGGGGAGAATGAAAGAAAGAATTAGACGATTATTATAGTTAATTAGCAACAATTCGCGCGGCAAACTTTTTTACTTCATTTTTTAAATAAAATTATCAATTTAAAAATAATAAAAAAAAAATTATAGAATTTAAAAATTTTAAATTCAAATTTTTATTGAAAACACTAAAGTAATTCAATTTTGCAGAAATTAATAATAATTTATTGCAGAAAGGGGCCATTCAAGTATTACCTAAGCATATTTTTTCAGGTTTTTAGACCCCCCCTCCCCCATGTAAGATTTTTTATATGCATTAGCGCCATTTTTTCTAATGGAAATAAGCAATAGCTAGAACCCCCCCCCCTCCCCCTTAAATGCTTACGTAATACTTGAATGGTCCCAAATTCAATTATTTTCAATTGTATTAAAATTCTTCTCATAAAATTCAATTATCTTTCAAATTTAAAAAAAATTCTCGTCAAAATTTAAATTATCTCTGTAAGTAACAAAATTTTTTTCCAAAGTCCAATTATTTTCAAAAATGACAATAAAATTTTTGTCCTAATTTGAATTATTTTCAATATCTACTATTTTAATAAAATTTTCCGAAAAAAAATTCATTTACTAAAAAAAAATTTAATAAAAATCGTACACAAACATTTAATTATTGTCAAAAATATTAAAAATTGCACAGGAATTCAATTATTAACAATTTTTTATAAATTTCTTCGCAATAAATTCAATTATTTTTCATAACTTTTTATTTATTATAAATTAATAAATTATTATGAAACATAAAGAAATCGATCACTTCGAGTCTACGACTCGGAGCAATCCACATCTTCATTATGTTTTATAGCAAACTACTCTTATAAGTTGTTTTATTTAAAAAAAGGTTTCAATTTGGAATTTTTGAAAATCGTAATTCCTATGGAAAAATAATAATAATTTAATATGTATTTGAAAAAAAATTATTGATGTTTTTGAATAATTTTACAATTAAAGAAATTCGTAAAAATATAACGAATCAGTTTTTTGAGTAAAATTTTTCCTGTATTGTCTAAAAATTCAAAATTTTAATTTTCAATAAAAATTTGTAATTAACAATTCAAATATAAAATTCTTTGGGTTTTTCCGGTTTTTTCCCAGTATGTAAATAATTTTCCCGGATAATTAAAAAATTAAAATGTTACAGTAAATTTAATCGTAATGTTTGTAAAATATTTGTAAAACTTATAATAAGACTTAAATAGAAAGCATTTTTATAAATTAAAATAATTTTTTATTATAAAATTGAACCTTTTTATTAACTCACATTGAATAAAAATTATATTTTATGTAAAAATTATTATAAAAACATTTCAAATAACTTCTTTTAAAACTTCTATCTTATTATTTTTATGATCTTTAGTCGAAATTAAGAAAAATGAATTAAGCGTTGAAAGAATGTAATTTTTTTTTCCAACAACATAATAAAGTATTTAATAAAAAAAATTCCCGGGATTTCCCGGCTTTTCCTTGTAGAAAAATATTCCCGGTTCGCTAGACAACCCAGAAAAATAAAAAAATCCTTGGTCAATTGATACTAACTTACAGATTTGACAAATTTTTTTTTTGCGAAAATATATTGGGTATTCTCAAGGTGGAAAAATGAACCATTTTTTTTACATTTAGATGTATAATAGTTATTTCAGAAAAATAGTTTTTCTCGCCGTTTGAAAAAGAAAAATTTTCGAAATAAAAATCAGGCAAAATAAAAGAAACTAGATTAAGTCTCCAGTCAGATAATTTATGACAAAATTTGTAAAATAATAAATTTATAAAAACCAAATAATATTGTATAAATAATTAATTATAACCTACCTAATTCATAACAAAAAAGGTGGGAATTTTAAATTAGATTCTAAATACAATTATTATTGTAATATTATTATTATTCTTTTTCAACGGGTGAAGTAAATTATTTTTCTTATTTTCGCCCGACGGACGAAATGCCGATTAAATAAAACAGATGATTTATAAAAGAAGAAATAAATAAATGTCAGAAAGTTACCTTAATCTTGCTGCTTTTGTTTGAGATAAACCTCCTTCCGCTGGTTTTATATTTTCCACTCTTCCTCTTTTCACTTTTGTTCGAAATTTCCATCCTTGTCCTCTTGTTTTGTAATTCCTTCAAAATCGTTAAAATCACTCACAAATACTT
This sequence comes from Leptopilina syphax, assembly GCA_032872505.1. NCBI lineage: Eukaryota > Metazoa > Arthropoda > Insecta > Hymenoptera > Figitidae > Leptopilina > Leptopilina syphax. The sequence goes on from JAVJHT010000039.1 coordinate 43,985, forward strand.
AAACAATAATTCACTACACTAAATCTCCTGTTCTTTCGTCACTTATCACTATTCCTGAAAAAGGGGTAAATAAGAAGTTTTTCACGGGTATAATAATGTTTTTATATTTATCAGGGCTTTCTTCAAACTTTACTTTCTTTTAATACAATCGGTAATAGACACTATAGACACACGACCCGACCATAGAATTAAACAGTAGGAGCTTTAACAAGTTCAAACGGTTAGATTTATGATCGAATTATCACCGCAAACAAATAGACAAGAAACGTGCGTCAACCTGTCTACACGCTGAGTCGCTCTTATTCCTTTTTCTTTCGGCACGCGCCTCTCCTACTGTAAGACTGTGTGAGTATACTTACACATATGAAAAGTGCTCTACTACATAGTGTGGTGGTGTCTGAAACTGCCTAATTGTTAGTTTTGACAGTCTTTTTGGTATGTGTTGTAAACTGGGTTTTATTGAAACCTTTTCTTAGCAGTTAAACTATGCAGAAATTTTCATGTTATAGTTAACTCAATAAGTACCACTCTTTTTATTAAATTAATTAATAACAGGCATAACTCGCGTGGAATTTCCGGTGTAATTTTTACTTTGAGCTGGTAATAATTTTAATTCTTAATTTTTTTAAAATTCAAGTGTTTTTCAAATTATAAATTAGAATTCTTCAAAAATAAGATTATATTTTAAATTAATTTTTAAAATTAAACAAATAAAATTCAATAAAATGTAAAATTTATTTTCAATAAAATTTGCAAAATTTTAAATTGTTTTAATTTTTTAAAATCATTTTCGGAAATACAATTATTGAAATAAAATTGTAGGTAATAAATTATATTGTTTTACGATACAAATTTTTTCGGATTTTCTAAATTAAAATTATGCATAATGTCAATTCTTTGTAAATAAAAAATTGAATACAGGCAAACCTCACTACGGCGGAAACTCGACAGGTAGAAGTAGAAGGGATTTTATCAGTGAGAGTTGTGACTGTGTGAGTGCCATGAAATTCAGGGCCGAAAAGTTTCGAATTGCAATTTTTATATGGATGTTTTTTTATTTAAATGACTTATTTTATATTTCATTTATAATTTTTGTTTATTTTGTGATATATTTTATATACAATGAAAAATAAATATGAAAAATGATAAAATAAATAGAATAACAAATCAAAGTAATTTAAAAAAAAATAATCATATTTAAAATTCATCTGAAAAATTAAATTATTTTTTATAAATAATAAAATTCTCATGAGGAATTCAATTATTTTTCAAAACAATTTTAATAAACTTTAAAAATCAAATATTTAAAATTACCTATTAACAGACACGATTATTTTAAAAAGTTGAAAAAATTCTTTCTATAATTCAATTACTTTCAAAATTCTCAATTATAACTGTTAAAGAAATTCCATTATTTTAAAAAAGTTTAAAGATATTCTTCAAAAGAATTTAATTAAAATTTTTATAAATGTTAATTAGATTTTTCGCGAGAATTCGATTATTTTCATAAATAATAAAATTCTGCGAAGGAATTCAATTATTCTCAAATTTTTTGACAAAATTGTTTTGCAAGAATTAAATGATTTTTAATACATATTTTTAAACAAGGTTATTAATAAATTATCATAACTTCTATTTCATATTAAAAGATCATATGATTTAAAATGGTTTGATACATCCCTGAACGTTCACTCACTAATAGCATTTTAACGAACCTCTCTACGGCGGAATCATCTAATTGCTTTTCGCCGTAGCGAGGTTTGCCTGTAATTATTTCTTTAATTTTTCCACAGGAATTAAAATTTCACATAATTTCAATGAAAAATCTTTTGAAATTTAATTTAAAAAATTGCAACTTTAAGATTTCCGAAATTCAATTACTAGTTTAGAATTTTTAAATAAAATTATTGTTAATTACAATAATAAATTAGTAATAGTAATAATATTCTTCAAAAGTAAAAGAATTTTAATTTTAAAAATTAAAATATGTAATGTACCTCTTTATTCAGTTTTAAAATTCGGGTTAATTTTCTTATTTCAGTTATTTTATTAATTACAATTTAATTGTTTTTATTATACTTGAATTAGGATGAATCAATATACATGTATATATGTTATATGAAAAAGTTCGTACGGCCCTGATTGTTTGTTTTGGTCAACTCATCGCTGTTTTGAAAACGCAACAGTAAGATCAAACTATAGTGGTTGATTATGTGAAAAACATATATTTCTATATTTACGTATGTAGCGTTATATAGTAAAATTCTCTCAAACCTGGAAATTCGCTAAAAAGCATGCGCTTAGATTCAAAGTAGAACCTAATGCTGCACCGTGATTGGCGTTTCAGAGGGAACATTCCCCCCTTCTTCGCTCACGTCTTCTAGCTCGAAGCGTCTTTCCGCGATTACCGCTTCTCGGTCATTACCGTTTTGGGGTCTAGAGTGCTCTGTTTTCTGTGCTTTCTATCGCAACCACATAAGGATCGGTAAGTAATTTATATAATTATATCTACATTAATAATAAATGTATATATTTACCCTCATTTACTAAGACAAACTATTTGATACTTTTTTACCATTTGCAATTATTTTAGATTTGTGACACAAAAAGCTACATTTTTTTTCCTTTTTGAAAATTTGCACAACTTTTAAATTCGCTAAAAGTTTAAATAAAAAACATTCGTCTCAAAAATTTTAAATTAACTCTTTAAAACCATTATTATTATTTCGGTAATAATTTTCAAAATTTTTTTGCAATTCAATTATTCTTAATAACTGATATTTTAATAAAAATTTCTAAAGGAATACAATTATTTAATAGAATTTTTTTAACCCTTCGCAAATATTCAATCGTTATTGTGAAAAATAAATTTTCTAATGTAAAAAACAGAGAGAGAGACAGACAGACAGAGTGTGTGTATGTGTGCTTCTGCTTTTTCCTCTTTTTGAAAATTTACAATACTTCTAAATGTGCTAAAAAATTAAAATAGAAAATATTTTCTCAAAAATTTTGATAGATATCTTAGAAACTGTCATTCTTATTTTTATAATTATTCTCAAAAATTTTTCGAAATTGATTTTTTTTTAATATCTGCTATTTTAATAAATATTTCCAAAAGAATTCATTTATTGAAAAAGAATTTTTTAAAATCCTTTACAAATATTTAATAATTTTTTGTAAAAAGCAAATTTTCTGCAGTTCAAAAAGAGTGTGAGAGAGAGAGTGCTTTTTTCTCATTATAAGAATTTGAAAAACTTCTACATTCGCTAAAAGTCACAATAAAAATATTTTTCTCTAAAATTGTAATATAATACTTTGTAACCATTTTTGTGATTTTCATATTCATTCCAAATAATTTTAGATTGTTTCATTATTTTCAGTATTTGCTGCTTGAATAAATATTTGCAAATGAATTCAACTATTTAAAAGAAATTTATCAAATTCTTTCCAAATATAAATTCAATAATTATTGTAACGAATAAAATGTTTACATTGAAAGAGATTAAGTGTTTTTTTTTTCTCTTTTAAAGAATTTGCTTAATTTACGTTCACTAAAAGTTAAAATTGAAAAATTTTTCTCAAAATTTTTAATTAATTTCATGAAAACAATTATTATTATTTTTTTAATTCTTTTAAGAAACTTTTTAAAATTTGATTCTTTTTAAAAACTGCAAATTTAATAAAAATTCCCAAACCAACTACATTTTTTAAAATTCTTTGCAAATATCCAATAATTTTTGTAAAGGAACTGCAGTAAAAAAAAGAGTGTTTGTGTGTGTATTTGTGCATTCTTCTTTTTAGAATTTGCACAACTTTTAAATGTACCAAAAATTGAAATAGAAAAATTCTTTTAAAAAGTATTAATTGCATTCTTTGAAACTATTATTGTAATTTTTATAATCATTTTCAAAATTTTTTTTGAAATTCGATTAATTTTAAATATCTGCTATTTGAATAAATATTTGCAAAGAGAGAGAGAGAGAGAGAGAGAGAGAGAGAGAGAGAGAGAGAGAGAGAGAAAAGAGAAAAAGAGGGACAGAGAGAGAAAAAGAGGGACAGAGAGAGAAAAAGAGGGACAGAGAGAGAGAGAGAGAGAGAGAGAGAGAGAGAGAGAGAGAGAGAGAGAGAGAGAGAGAGAGAGAGAGAGAGAGAGAGAGAGAGAGAGAGAGAGAGAGAGAGAGAGAGAGAGAGAGAGAGAGAGAGAGAGAGAGAGAGAGAGAGAGAGAGAGAGAGGAGAGAGAGAGAGGGAGAGAGAGGGGGGGG
>JAVJHT010000040.1:0-46000 GCA_032872505.1 Leptopilina syphax
AACTTGGATTAAAAAAAATTAAAAACTTTTAAACAATCTTATTAACAGAAAAATAATTTTTAAAATTCAAACATGTTTTTATTAAACTACCTTAAAAAATCTACACCATATCATATTTTATATATTTTCTAGAATAGTTTTTAGAAAAAAAAATTATTTTAAAGTTCTGGAATTTTGTTATCTAACTTTGACGACATGCATCTTCTAAGAAAAAAATTACACGTTAATGCATGCCTGCCTAGGCGCAATGAGAGTAAGAGAGAAAAAATATTTAATTTGAATTTTCTGACTCTCTTACTCTTATGTGTTACCATGACAACCTGCAAACAGGCAGGTATAGTAGAGATGTGCGAGCGCCACTAGAAAAGGACAGAGATATATTTGTGTTCTTTTCTATCTTATGCATCTTGTTCGCGAACGAGCCGCATAAGATAGACAAGGACACAAATATATATCTCTGTCCTTTTCTAACTCATGCTTTGCGTTCGGGAACGACTTTTGCGAACTTATTTTGCTCAGGCATTTAAGTCTCCCTTTTTTGATCGAGAAAGATTTCGGAAATTATAGATAACAGTTTATTGAAATACAGAGCTTATATGTTGGTCACACATAGATATGGCTGCATGCTCTGCAACAGGCCACTAAAGAAGAAGAAGAAGAAATACAAAGCTTAACCAAAAAAAGGACAACTATATATATATATATTATCGTACCGAGACAGGTGGATAGTTTTTATAATTAAATATTTTATTACTAATGTTTTTATAAAAAATAATAAACAAATGTAAATTTTTTTAGCTTATTAATTTAAATTTTCATAAAATTATAAAATAATAATATTCTATTAGTCGCAAAAATTTCTAAAAAAAATTACCAATTTTTTTTTCTTTTCTATAAAATAATAAAAAATACACATATAATTTAAAATATGAAATTAAATTGTAGTAATGAAACTTAATCTCACTTCAACTATAGCTAAAATAATAAAATAAAAAATTAATATTTTGAATTAAATGTATATTTTTTATTTTTAATCGTTTATTCCTAGTTGTAAATATTGGTGTCTAATGAAGTTTACAAATAGAGGTTTAATATTTTTCATAAAACGCAATAAAAGAATAATACATTTAATTAAAAATTTGAGAATTCGAATAGTGAAATTTTTATAACTTTTAATAACACTAAATTTTTTTATTTTTTAAACGTATTTCTATCATTTAAAAAAAGTTGTAGTTTTAATATTTTTTAATATAATGAAATGAGATTAAATTTCAATAGTACATCATTTAATTTCATATTTCAAATTATAGGTTGATTCCATTTCAATTCAGACAGGCGTATGTATGTGGGTCAAATTATCGTTTTTTATGAAAATATAATATTTTTCACACAATTTTAGACGACACGTATTTTGCCGTTTGCAAAAAAAAGTTATTTAACGAAGTTATAGGAGCATTTAAATTTTTAAAACTGCGAAGTCTGATTTCAAGAAGATGACGGTAAAAAATATTAAAATTATAGTATCTTTCTTGCATCTGCTTATAATGTAATGATTTTATTATCCCTAATTCTGGATTGAATGTCTTTTAAAATCCCACAGGTTTAATTAAACATTTTTTTAATTTTCAAAATAGCGGCTATCTTGCCAAAATTTTTTTTATAAAAGAAAAATAAATTGGTAAAAAAAATATTTGCCGCTAATAGAACATTATTATTTTCTAATTTTACAAAAATTTAATTTAATAACCTAAAAAAATTTACATTTGTTTATTATTTTTTACGAAAACATTAATAATTATATATTTAATTACCGTACAACATTCTGGAATTGACCTGCACTACCAATATTCTTTCCGTGCAGAATTTCATCTGGTAAAATGGTCGTTTAACAAACTTTTTATTTATGTAAATAAGTACATATATCTTTGAATGCGTAAGTACAAAAAAATATTTATAAACAAATTATTACATCTCAAATATTCAGTAAATTTTTAAATGAAAAAAGTTGTAAATTGAGAGAATTTTTAAGAATATAAATTTTGTTAAAGTAAAATTACTGTAAAGAGAAATATTATTTGTACGAAATATCGTTCAGAAGAATAGTAGTAAATTTAATCTATTAGAATATCTATTTAGTAAAATATCTGTTTAGGCAAATTTTAAATAGAACAGAGGAATATTAAAAAAAACTTTTTTTAGTCGAATTTTTATTTCATCGAACTATTTTTCATGCCAAAATTTTGTACTTTTACTAGAATAAAAGATGGCCGCCATGGTAAACTCTCTTTCTCTTTACGTTTCCATGACAACCTGCAGGCAGTCAGCGTAAGCAACAAGGTTGCGCACTAAATATATGTCACGTTAATTGCATGGGTTGTTACGTAAATTACATCAAAAATTTTAAACATAGCACAAAAGGAAGAATGAGTTTGAGAAGGATAGGTACATTTTCTTTATTATTCTCTAACTCATTCTTCCAATAACGTTTTTATTTTGCTTTGGCCGTATAGGCCTCCGAACCTTAAAGTGTATGTAAATAGGTATGTTCTCGTTGCCTGTACTTCTTACACTTTAACACCTAACCTGCACTATGCCGTTTGTGCACTCTATGCCGGATGTGACGCAATTTTACCATACATTTCGATACACTTTCTGCACCTACTCTTGAGGCCGCATTCCCATGGCAGCGTTTTGCGTTGCGTTTTGTAACTAGGACATGAGTGTGAGAGAGATACAGATATAGGTTTGCTCTATTTGCACTCATTGCCTAGTTACAAAACGCAACGCAAAACGCTACCATGGGACTCCAGCCTGAGGTGGTGTAAAAGTTACACTTAGTGACCTTCTCATGCAAAACTTATGCATGCAGGTTGTCATGATAGCGTTCAAGAGTGAAAGAGATTTGAACGCTACCATGGCAACCTGCATGCATAAGTTTTGCATGAGATCGTGTGACTGTACCCTCAAACAGTAACGTGTACGTAAGCATGCGATAGAAAAGAACAAACCTACTTCTGTCTTTTTCTATCTTATGCTTGCGTTCCGTTCTCGTTTTATTCTGTTCAGGGCTGCGTTTTTCGTTGAGAAGTGGGTGAAACAAGGATAGAAATACATGCAGGTCGGTAAGTTCCCAAATGCGCCACTGGACAAATGCGCCACAAGTCAAATGCGCCACGGATCAATTGCGCCACTGGACAAAAGCCCCACATTTGTTATATTTGAGGAAAGTGAAAAGTTTGTTCGAGAGATGGAGCTAGGTGTTCTTGGTATAGAAATTTGTCAAGTGAATTCAATTTCTTGCCAATTTCGCTCCGTATAGTGAAAATAAATTTAAGTGAACTGTTAATTAAATGGTAATTGATTAAATATTCTATATTAATTGCGGATAACATTTTTGAGGTAAGTTGCTGTTTTTATTTTATATTATTATTATTATTATTATTATTATTATTATTATTATTATTATTATTATTATTATTATTATTATTGTTTGAAGAAATGTGGAAATTCTTTTTAATAACTAATTTATGAAACATTTTATTTTTAAATTGTTTTTATTTATATTTTTTCTTTGGAATAATTTAATAATTGCTTTAATAATATTTTTTGATATTTTCAAAAGCTCTTTATTTTTATAGAATTAGTTTGTATTTTAATTAAATAACGAGATTAAGAATTCTTTATTGTATTATACTTAATTTTACTTTCATAATTATAAATTAATTAATTAATTTTTTAAATTAGCTAACTTCTTATAAAGTTTCAAATATTACGGAAGTTTAGAAAAATTATTCCAATTTTTATTTTATAATTAATGGTATTTATATTAAAAACAGTAATATTTTAAACAATAATTTTTTTTTGGAAACGTAATATATAAAAAAGCAGGCTTCGCACTCATCTACTAAAATCTATACTATTTACTCCTTTTTTTGTGAAATTTTTGACACTAAAAGATGCATTTTCACAAATTACATTAGTTTAAATCCTCTAATGATTGAAAAAAAATTATTCTCAATCAATTTTTTGTGATTCGATTAAAACGAGATTTTTTTAATCGTCAAATTTTAATTTTTCGATTGCTACTTTTTACTACTATTTTCAGATTTAAAGCTACTTTCTGCTACTTTTTTAAAGGTAATTGTCGAGTGCGAAGCCTGAAAGAGTAATAATTTATTAATTATTTGACAATGGTATTGAATTCTATAAATATTTCATTATTTTAACCTCTTAAAATATGTGACTTCTTTTTTTAGATTATTCTGATCAAAGTGAAGCTCTGATGATTAAAATCGAGCCTTAAGATGTAGTGACGATAAAAAAAAGTTATAAATAATTAGGCATCACAGACCGTTACAATTTTAAAAATTATATTAAAGCCAAATAATGTAATTAAAAGTTTTAAAAAATATGTTAAAATTGAATCTCAATTTTTCGACCAAATTTTGTAACTTTATTCGTCAATTAAATTTTTTAAAATAAAATCCTTATTTACTCCTCTATTATTGCTAAATTAATATCTGTCCTATCTCTCAAAAATATTAAACAAAAACAATTACAAATTGCTTTATTCTATAGAAAAATTATAGAAAAATTATATTAATAACTATAGAAAAATTATAAAGTGAGTATAAAAATTGTAATATAATTAAGAATATAAATCTATTGGCAAAAAAAATATTTTATTACCAAAATGCAGACGACAATCGACTCGTGCTCCAGGAAAAAAATTAAATTGCAAACGAATATAAATAAGATCTTCTCTTGTTAAAATTATATTATTAAAATATTATTATTAAATAAAATATTAATATTAATATTTTATTAATATTAATATTTTATTTAATTATAAATTATAATTTTTTTTTGCCAATAAATTTATATTTTTAATTATATTACAATTTTTATACTCACTTTATAATTTTTCTATAGTTATTAATATAATTTTTCTATAGAATAATGCAATTTGTAATTGTTTTTGTTTAATATTTTTAACATATTTTTTAGAGGTGTGCAAAAAGCTCGAATAGCCGAGCCGGGCCGCAATTTTTTCGAGCCGAGCCGGGCTCCATGTATCGGGTACCCGAAATTTTCGAGTACCCGAAACATTCGGGTACCCGAATTCACTCGGGTACTCGAATATTTCGGGTTCTCGAGTGAATTCGGGTACTCGAAATTTTTGAGAACCTACTCAATTTGATTCAAGCTTTTAAATTTAAAAAGAAAATTTTTTTAAAAAAAAATTTAATTAAAAATTAATGCAGGAAGTTATGGATTTTCTCAAAAACTCGAATCAAATCGAGTTTTCGAAAATTTCGGGTACCCGATACATCGAGCCCGGCTCGGCTCGAAAAATGAAAAGCTCGAAAATACCCGATCGAGCTTCGAGCTTTTTGCACACCTCTAATATTTTTTAAAACTTTTAATTACATTATTTGGCTTTAATATAATTTTTAAAATTGTAACGGTCTGTGATGCCTAATTATTTATAACTTTTTTTTATCGTCACTACATCTTAAGGCTCGATTTTAATCATCAGAGCTTCACTTTGATCAGAATAATCTAAAAAAAGAAGTCACATATTTTAAGAGGTTAAAATAATGAAATATTTATAGAATTCAATACCATTGTCAAATAATTAATAAATTATTACTCTTTCAGGCTTCGCACTCGACAATTACCTTTAAAAAAGTAGCAGAAAGTAGCTTTAAATCTGAAAATAGTAGTAAAAAGTAGCAATCGAAAAATTAAAATTTGACGATTAAAAAAATCTCGTTTTAATCGAATCACAAAAAATTGATTGAGAATAATTTTTTTTCAATCATTAGAGGATTTAAACTAATGTAATTTGTGAAAATGCATCTTTTAGTGTCAGAAATTTCACAAAAAAAGGAGTAAATAGTATAGATTTTAGTAGATGAGTGCGAAGCCTGCTTTTTTTATATATTACGTTTCCAAAAAAAAATTATTGTTTAAAATATTACTGTTTTTAATATAAATACCATTAATTATAAAATAAAAAATTGGAATAATTTTTCTAAACTTCCGTAATATTTGAAACTTTATAAGAAGTTAGCTAATTTAAAAAATTAATTAATTAATTTATAATTATGAAAGTAAAATTAAGTATAATACAATAAAGAATTCTTAATCTCGTTATTTAATTAAAATACAAACTAATTCTATAAAAATAAAGAGCTTTTGAAAATATCAAAAAATATTATTAAAGCAATTATTAAATTATTCCAAAGAAAAAATATAAATAAAAACAATTTAAAAATAAAATGTTTCATAAATTAGTTATTAAAAAGAATTTCCACATTTCTTCAAACAATAATAATAATAATAATAATAATAATAATAATATAAAATAAAAACAGCAACTTACCTCAAAAATGTTATCCGCAATTAATATAGAATATTTAATCAATTACCATTTAATTAACAGTTCACTTAAATTTATTTTCACTATACGGAGCGAAATTGGCAAGAAATTGAATTCACTTGACAAATTTCTATACCAAGAACACCTAGCTCCATCTCTCGAACAAACTTTTCACTTTCCTCAAATATGACAAATGTGGGGCTTTTGTCCAGTGGCGCAATTGATCCGTGGCGCATTTGACTTGTGGCGCATTTGTCCAGTGGCGCATTTGGGAACTTACCGTCTATTTTTCTCTTTCTAATTAAGGCTTTTTTCCAATAGGTTCCTAAGACTCTGCGTTTTGGGAACCTATTGGAGAAAGACCTTTATTCAACGCGAAACGCAGCGTTCGAACGCATGTGAACACAGCCTGATGAATGGACTGTCTTTTTCTCTAGAGAAAACTTTTGTGTAATATGTGCGTTGCTCTTCTACTTATAGGCAACATTTCAGGATAAAATTAGTATAGATTTGCCACATTAAATAAGCAGGTAGAAATTTAATAACTTTCCACAAAGTAAATCTGGCACAGGACGGTAATTATTTTTTTATTCATTTATCGTATATAGTATAAACCATGCCGGGCGCGATGCTTCTTTGATCTTATAGTAATAAACGTCTTTGCATTTAAGAAAGCTTTGTTTTAAGATTCATCAGTTGTTATTTTTCGTTGGAGAAGGAAATTATGTTAGATGCAGATTTTCGATTATTTACTTATTTCTATAATTTAACTTTTTTATAGAACAAACATATTTATCAAAAAAATTATTATATACATTTTTGTAAATAAGCTACAGAAAATGTTTATTATCTGCCACAATATTTATTTTTGTAAAATTTTATACAATAATGTGCCTTTTAGAGTTATTTTTATTTTTACAATATTAAAAACACAGGTTTACAAATTAAAAACTTTTTTTTGCCAATCGAACAAAACATTTTTTTTCGAATAGTAGGTGTTTTTGAGTAAGAAAATCATAGTTTTAATTTTTTCCCTCGTGCAGTTTTTCTGTAGCTTCAAATTTTGCATTTTCGAGGTGCGACGCCACTTAAACTTACCTGTAGGAAAATTAGCTTGTCAAAATATAATAAATGAAGTATCATTGGAAAGGTTATTAAATTACCTTTCGATCCATAGGTCACAGAATAAAATTCAACTAAAATTGAGAAAGTTACAGTCGATTAAAGATGAAATTTCATGACAATTTTGATGATTTTTAGACGTTTGAGTAACTTCTACTATTTTTTTCTACATCAAACAGGAAAGAATGTTCAGGTTTTAATTTTTTTATTGATAGACTATATCATTACACAAATTTTGAGCCCTTGTGGACCTCGATTGGATTAAAAATGACAATTCTACACTAAATTTAGTAAACAAAGCTACATTCTTCATTTTTAGTATCCCTTAAACATTTGCAGCAAAAATTGAAGTAATAAAATTTAGTTAAGCTCTAAAATTACTAAAATCACTAATCAACACTGAGAGAAGTTAAGCGCAGATGCTGAATAGAGCACAGTACATATGTTGAACCTAACCTTCGAGCAACATCTGTTCCACTTTGGAATAGATTCTGCGTTTTTAAAGACAAATTCTGTACTAAAACGTTCGTCCTCCAAGGAAAGACAGAGTCCGTACTTTTTTTGGCGCTGCTGATGTTCGATTTAAATACAGCATTTGCACAACTTCAAAGTACAGTATCTGTCCCTCATTATGTGTCGCTGCTGTACGTCAAAGTACAGATGCTGCGCTTAACTTCTCTCAGTGAAGGATTTCTGAAATAGTAGATTTCGAATCCAATGTTAGTTTTCTAAATTTCAAAATGGCGGATCCAATATGGCGGACAAGTTTTTAAAAATCGATTAAATTCGTTTTAAATTCGTTACTCGGGGGTTTTCGGGGTCGCTGATTACAAATCCGATGTCAGATTTTAAAAATTAAAAATGGCGGATCCAATAGGTGCGAATTCGATGGATTTTAAAAAACTCGTTCACCATTATGAATCCATCATTTTTAATTTTTGAAATTCGACATCGGATTCGTAATCAGCGACCCCGAAAACCCCCGAGTAACGAATTTAAGACGAATTTAATCGATTTTTAAAAACTTGTCCGCCATATTGGATCCGCCATTTTGAAATTTAGAAAACTAACATTGGATTCGAAATCTACGATTAAAACTAGGATTTTCTTACTCAAAAAACACCTACTATTCAAAAAAAATTGTTTTGTTTGATTGACAAATTCACTGTAAACCAGTGAAATTAACATTTTTAATGTTTTTTTCAGTATAAACAGTGAATATATATCACTTATGCAGTTTAACGTGAAATATTTACATAAAAAAATGTAATATTTATTTGATTTTCTCAGTGTTATATGTACAATGATATGAAAAATTTTCAATTGTTAAGAAATTAACATATGATAACAGTTATCTTGCAATGCTATAAGCTAGCATTTTGTTGAGATGTTTAAAATACACTATAAAAATGTTTCTGTAAATTTACTGCTTTTTATAGGAGCTTGTAAAATAATATCATCAATAGTACCAAATTTACAACCCTTTTAGTAAAATTAATACTTTCAGCGTGTCAATTTTACAATCTTCTGTAAATTTACTTCTATGAAAGTAGGTAATAATCAGTAATAATTTTGTCCTTTCATTACCTACTTTCAGAGTAGTAAATTTACAGAAACTTGTAAAATTGACGCGCTGAAAGTATTAACTTTACTGCAGGGATTGTAAATTCGCTATACTTTTAAAGATGTTATTTTACAAGTTCCTGTAAAAAACTGTAAATGTACAGAAATTTTTTTTACAGTGTATAATGAAACCTGACATGAAAATTTTCTACAAGTTGTTAGGCAACTGTAAAACTTTTTTAAAAAATTTATATTTATAGTTTATTTCAGTTCATAATGGATAATGGTATAAATTTGGAGAAGTTTAGGACATTCAAAGACCACATATGGGACAGTTATCGCTACATCAAAAATAAGACGAAAGGCGAAACAACGTAAGATTACTTTATAAGTGCAAAATATTACAAATTAGTTTTACCTTTACGTAATAATTTTAAAAAACTACAATTACATTATAAATAAGAATATTTTTCAGCAAAAAATAAATTACTTCCGGGTATATATGGGATAAAAAAGATATTTTTTTACTTTTTTACGCTATAAAATCGAAATTAAATTTTTTTTTTAAGTCTAAGTTAAATAGATAGATATTTTAATTTAATCTAAAGATTATTAATTATATATTAAAATTAAGAAAATATAAATTAAAATAATCAAGTTTTAATTTTATTCTTTTATTTTCACCTCTTTTTAGGTACTATGAATGCATCGAATTAAAGAAAGGTAATTGCAGAGTGCGTGGTATCGAGAAAAATGGGTTATTCTCCAAAACTGGAAATCATACACATCCACCAAATGTAAATGAAAACCAGGAAAGGAAATTTAAACAAGAATTGTGTCGACGCGTTATAACCGACGACAACAATTTTAAACAAATTAATAACGCAACACGTTCCTCGTACGTATTAATTTTTATTACGTCCATTTGTAGAAATATACTTTTAACAATTCTGCTTTGAATTTTACTTTTTATTAGGCATAAGGAAGCTGCAGTTAATTTGACCTTTGCTAAATGTGAAAACCAAATGTACAAATGGTGACAGTCAACTTGGCCACCAGTACCGAATTCATTAGAAGAATTAGGAAATACTTTAAATTCCCAACAATATCAGCATTGGCGAGAATATGATGGTGGTGAATTTACCGTATCATGTATTACAAACGCAGAGGGGTCAACCTCAATTATTTTTATGGATGTACCATTTGCGAGAAAAATTAATGAAGGTGAATTTCTCTACATCGATAGAACATTTCAGGTTGTGCCAAAAAATATCGAAGCGTTACAACTTGTTACGCTAATAATCACAAGATACGGACACGTAAGTCATTTTAATATTATTACTTATAAATAATAATTTTGCAAAATTAAAAATATTGTTTCAATCTATTATAAACTAACCGGAAAGTTAAAAAAAACTGACCGATAAAGAACCGGGAATTTAATTTCCTATAACAAATTTTCACCCTGAAAAATTGTGATTTACACTATTACAGATTGGTATGCTTTTATGCCGTGAGCATGCAGCGGTACCGATAATGAACATAAGTGATAATTGTTTCTCTACCTTGATTGCAGGGATTTCCTTTGGCGTACGTGTTAACGGAAAATAAAACAGAAGCTGCGTATGTGTCAGTGCTTGAAGAAATTAAAAGGATCCTTCCTCAATTTAATGTCAGTCATGTAATGATTGATTACGAGACAGCACTTAGAAACAGCATACGAAGAACTATTCCGAATAGTGAAGACCACGCTTGCTACTATCATTACACCCAGGTAAACTTATCTTTAATTTCTTCTATGTTAACCAAAATATATTTTCTGCTATATACAGGGTGTCTAGCAAACCGGTAATTCGGGAAAAACTGGGAAAACCCCGGGAATTTTTTATCAAGTACTTTATTATGTTATTGGAAAAAATAGTTAAGTACATTTTTTTCAACGCTTAATATAATTTTTTTCAAATTAAAGTTGTACATTGATTCCCGACATGACAAGGTTTTGCCAAAATTGTGCAGTGATGCAACATCTGATTGTGGTTTTTAATGTTTAATACAATTTTGTTTTAAAATGTTTATTTAAAAAAATATATAATATTTGACAAATTTTACTAAAAAAAATTAATAATCTTTATCATTGGTTACAAAAAGCAAAGATTTTATTTCTCAAAACTAAATTCAATACACGTAATATTATCAGGTTAAGATAATCTTTATCATTGGTTACAAAAAGCAAAGATTTTATTTCTCAAAACTAAATTTAATACACGTGATATTATCAGGTTAAGGAGGTTCTCCGGATGCTACTCTTGAAAAAAACGATTTTCTATAAATATTCTTTAAATTTTGAAGAAATGTTTCTTTGTGTTCACTTTAAATGTGGTAAAAATGGTTAAACTTGAATAACTCAAAATTTATATTTGCGAAGGGTTTCGA
The DNA here is from genome assembly GCA_032872505.1 of Leptopilina syphax. Classification (NCBI taxonomy): domain Eukaryota; kingdom Metazoa; phylum Arthropoda; class Insecta; order Hymenoptera; family Figitidae; genus Leptopilina; species Leptopilina syphax. The sequence goes on from JAVJHT010000040.1 coordinate 11,504, forward strand.
AAATTTGAAATTTTTACCACATTTAATGCGCATTCAAAGAAACATTTTCTCGAAATTTGAAGAGAATTTATCAAAAATTAATTTTTTCAAGAATAGCAATCAGAGAATCTCCTTAAGTCACTCATTTTATAAAGTTTTACAAGTATTACGATTAATTTTACAGTTTTATTTTAGTTATAAGTTGTCCGGGAAAATGATTTACATACCGGGAAAAAAGCAGAGAAAACCCCAGGAATTTTATATTGATAAAGTACTAGACACCCTGTATATAGATTTCCTTGAAATTGGTTACTTGCGAAGTCACTGTTTTAACCAATTTAGTGTTAGTTTTTTAAGAATTTAAAATTGAGTATCCGATATTTAGAATTTTTAAAATAACATCAAATTCTGAATCAGCGACCCAAAAACCACCGATTAGTGAGTCGCAAGCGTATCCTGTATGATTTCAAATACATTAATTTTTTTGACACGTTCCAAACCGCAGGGTTGCCACAAAAATTTAACTTTAATTTTCCCTGATTTCCAGACAAAATTTCGACTTTTTCCCTGACCTTAAAAAATATTTTGATTTACTCTAAAAATTATTAGATACTGTGAAAAATGTTCTAATACATTTATTTAAGAATTTTTTTAATTGTAAAATTATTCCAAAACACCAATAATTTATTTCTTAAATAAATATTTAATAATTATTTATAATTTTTCAATAGGAAATAAGATTTTCAAGAATTATAAATTCAAACCTTTTAAAATTAGGCAACTCATAAGAATATTATTATAAAATATAAAGATGACCGAGTGACAAAATTATTATTTCATATTATATGAATATTGTTACTGTAATTCTTTCAAAATTATTTTTATAATATGAATGCAATTATTATTTTCTATAAGTTTGAAATGAAACTCTTCTTATTTCAAGAAATTTTTAAAAAAGTTCTTCTTGACAATTTTTCAAATGCATTTGTTTCAAAATCAATTTTACAAAAATTTGGATAATTCGGAAATTATTTAATTAAATATATATTAGAAAATGTAAACTTTAAATTTTTTTTTTTAAAAATTCAATTAAACTTTTCAAAAAAAAATTAATTCTACAGAATTGTTAGTTACAAATATGAAAAATTCAGATTTTTAAAGATTTTAATTTGAAACCTTTTCAAAATTCAATTATTTCTACAAATGCATGATTTAATGCTTTAAATAATAATTAATATTATTGAATGTCTCTAAGAATTTAATTTTTACAAAGAATTTTATTAAAAACTTTTGAAAAAATATTTTATTTCTTTTAAAGAATTTAATTAAAATTTTCTTAAAGTTTATTTTATTAAAGAATTTTATAACAATTTTTTAAAATAATTCAAAACTTTTTGAAGAATTTTGTTAAAATTTTTAAAAGTAATTGAATTTATGCGAAGAATTTTTTTAAATTTTGTTTAAATAATTAAAATTTTGACAAGATTTTATTAAAGATTTTGACAATAATTTAACTTTTGAGAAGAGTTTTTAAAAAATGTTTTAAATAATTTAATTTCTGCAAAGTATTTTAATACTTTTCAAAAGAATTGCATTTTTGTGATGAATTTTGATCTTTATCAAAATATTTGAATTCTGGAAAAGAATTTTACTAAAACTCTTTAAAGTAATTGATTTTATAGGGAGAATTTGGTTATTTATCAAGACAATTGAATTCTTTTGCAGAATTACTTAAAAATTTTTGAAAATAATTGATTTTCTGCTACGAATTAAAAGTTATTCATGAAAATATTGGAATTATTGCAACGAATTTTATTATTTTATTAAATAATTGAATGTTTCTTAAAATTAAATTCTTTAGTCAAGTTTTAATAAAATTTCTAAGAATGATTGTATTTTTTAAGAAATTTATTTAAAATTATATTAAAAATATTTGAAATTCTGCGATGAAAATAATTGAATTCCAAATGAAATTTTATTATTTACGAAAATAATTGAATGTTTTCGAAGAATTGTATCAACATTTTTTTTCAATAATTAAATCTTTGATAAATTTTATGAAAATAGTGAATATTAAAAATTATTGAAATGCGAAAAACTTTTAAAGATAATAGAAATTTTGAAATGAATTTTATTTAATTTGAATTTTCACAGAATTTTTCACGAAACAATTGTTAATTGTCAATTTTGTTATTTATCAAGATAATTGAGTTAAAACTTTTAAAATAAATGAAGATAATATTAAAAAATTCATTTATGTTAGAAATAGAAAGAATTTTTGAAGGTTTTGTATTATAATTTGTGGTAAAATTATATACTTAGTTATATATATATATATATATATATATATATATATATATATATATATATATATATATATATATATATATGGGACGTTTCACGTCAAACGGCCCAAAGCTGTGCCCAAAATTGTATGCAATCAAAATACAAGTTATGCACATGAAAATACTCGTCATGACATCCCTTTTCAATTGCAAAGTGGCAGAATTGAAAATTCAAAATGGCGTCCTTACTACGTCAATTAGAAGAGGCTTAACTTGAAAATAAGTAAATATATTTATTAATTACTTTTAAAAAACGATGCATAAATATTAGGTCAAAATAGATTTTAATGTTTTTGGGGTCGCTGATTACGAATCTGAGGTCAGATTTTCAAAATTCAAAATTGCGGATCCAATATGGCGGACGATTTTAGAAAAATTTCTTGAATTCGCTTGAAACTTTTTACTCGGGGGTTTTTAGGGTCGCTGATTACGAATCTAAAGTCAGATTTTCAAAATTCAAAATGGCGGATCCAATATAGCGGAAGAATTTAAAAAAAATTTTGAATTTGCTTGAAACTTTATACTCGGGGGTTTTTGGGGTCGCTTATTACGAATCTAAAGTTAAATTTTTAAAATTTTAAATGGCGGATTCAATATGGCGGGAAAAGTTAAAAAAATTTTGAATTTGCTTGACACTTTTTACTCGGGGGTTTTCGAGGTCACTGATTATGAATCTAAAGTCCAATTTGCAAATTTCAAAATGGCGGACCCAATATGGCGGACAAATTTGAACAAACTTATTAAATTCGCTTGATACTTTTTACTCGGAGGTTTTGGAAACCAGAAATAACAATTTTTAAGTGAATTGCATATGATTTTCAAAAAGTCGTCTGCCATTATAGGTCCGCCACTTAAAATTTTAAAAATCTGACAAAATATTCGAATTCAACAACACCGAAAACCCGTGAGAAAATTCTTTTATGAAAATCCATTAATCTTTTACGAAATTTCTCAAGAATAACGAATTTTTACAACATTCGTACGCCATATTGGATCCGCTATTTTTAATCTTGAAAATTGGACTTCAGATTCGCAATCGGCGACCTCGAAAACCCCCGAGTAAAAAGTTTTATATAAATCGTGTTCATTTAATGAAAATTTCAATTTACATTCTATTTATTTTTTAAGTTTTATTAACCCTTAAACCGCACCCTGGGTGTGCGACACCCATATTCTAGCTTTTTACTCTAATATTTCGGTTAAATTCGTAAAAATTGAACATGTGTCGTTATTGGACGATACATTTTGTACTTAAGTTTATGTTCCGTGAGGGACATTAGTCTCCCAAGTGTCTTTGTGTATTTGATAACTTTATGAAGTTGTCGGCGAAAAATTTCTGCTTGTTTGACACCCAGTTTTTGGTTTAAGGTAATTTTAGTAGTTTTAAAAAACTCTTTTTTAATTATAAAAATTAAATAAATTATTATAAAACCTATTTTCCTTTAAAATAGATGTACTGAGCTATATAAGATAATTTTTCCAAAAGATAATATCCTATTCCAGCCTGGAGAACACACTTAAAAGTCCCCGGGTGTCTCACAGCCAGTGTGCGGTTTAAGGATGGATTCAGCAGTGTGCGGTTTAAGGGTTAATTAAATTTTTTTATGCTGATTGATCTTAATTTTGCTCTGTATTATTTACAAAGCCTAAATCATTTTCAAAAATTTGCGCGTTTTACATTACAGTTCTTTGTTTATCCGAAGGCGGCGAAGTCAAAGTTGCAGTAGGTTCGTTCAGAAGCGAGATGCATACTGAAATTGCCCATTGCAATATAATATCAATCGGCCTTTTTCAAGGCCACTTAATCATTGCACATTGCAATATTATATCAATCGCCCTTTTTCAAGGCCACCCAATCTTTGCACATTGCAATAATATATCAATCGGCCTTTTTCAAGGCCACTCAATAATTGCATATTGCAATATTATATCAATCGGCCTTTTTCAAGGTCACTTAACATCTGTGCATTGCAATATTATATCAATCAGCTTTTTGAAAGACCACTTAATAATTGCGCATTGCAATAATATTATATCGATCGGTCTTTTGCAAGGCCACCCAATCGTCCCGCATTGCAAAATTATTTTTATCGGACTTTTTCAAGGCCAAATTATACTTGCCATTTTGAATTTTGCAAATTAAACTTCAGATTTGTAATCAGCGACCCCAAAAACCCCCAAATAAAAAGTTTCAATCGAATTCAAGAATTTTTTTTAAATTCGTCAGCCATATTGAATCCGCCATTTTGAATTTTGAAAATCTGACTTTAGATTCGTAATTAGCGACCCCAAAAACATTACAATATATTTTGACCCAATATTTATGCATCGTTTTTTAAAAGTAATTTATAAATATATTTACTTATTTTCGAGTTTAGCCTCTTCTGATTGACGTAGTAAGGACGCCGTTTTGAATTTTCAATTCTGCCACTTTGCAATTGAAAAGGGATGTCATGACGAGTATTTTCATGTGCATAACTTGTATTTTGATTGCATACAATTTTGGGCACAGCTTTGGGCCGTTTGACGTGAAACGTCCCATATATATATATATATATATATATATATATATATATAAATATTATTTCAATATTAAATTTAAGAAAAACTCTAATAAAAATATAATATACACTACCAGTTAAAATTTAGAGACCATACCCATTTTCAGGAGAATGAAAAACATTTTAAAACGTATCATGTACGGAACCTAAAATTTTTGTATATTTTAAGTTTTAAAAGATATTTAAACTTTAAATAGATCAAGATCTTTTAGAAGTCATTTGATCAATATTTTATTTAGACATTTTTAAAAAATGATAATTTTCAATGTTTTACAAAAATTTTAATAACTTCTAAAATACTGAATGCTTTTTAATGATGTTATGCTTATTTTAAAGGTGATTTTCTCCAGAATGAGAATTTTTTATAGGCATTAACGTGTAATTTTTTTTTAGAAAATTCAATTTGTCAAACTTACATTTAAAAAATTAAAAAACTTTTAAACAATCTTATTAACAGAGAAATAATTTTTAAAATATAAACTTATGTTTTTATTTAATTAAGATTTAATTTAAGGTTATATTAAGGTTTTTGTTGTGGAAAAGGACCAGAAGTAGGCGGGCAACGCGAGCCCTTTTGGTTCTAGTTATTAGTAATTATTGAAAATTGAAGGGTTTTTGGGTTTGTTAATTCCCTATAAAAATTAACTGGCGTCTGACGGACGGAGTTATTTTCTATCAGATTAAAAAAGGGGAATATTCACTTCATTTGAATAAAACAAATTTAGTAAATATAAATTGAATAGGGGAGTGTAAGGTATGGTGGCGGACTTGTCAAATCTGGCATGTAATGTCACATCTGAGGCGCCTTATCACTATGGTCGATGTTTTTTATCGTGATGACATTTTATATGCAGTAGTATTAATGATCAAACGCGTGCTTTGTACTTTAAGTGATTTTGAATAAAAAAGTAGTGAAAAAAAGAAAAAAAAGTTTTATTGGATATGTGTGTTAACAGTGCCAGAGTGAAGATTTTTTGATAATTGAGTCTGGTAAATGTATGTAACGTATTGTTTAGACCTTGGACAACAGTTTTTTGTATTTTACATTTTTCTCAATTCGCGCTGTATGAAAGTAACACCATCATATTTTCATGAATAGCTTGTAAGGTATGATGGCGCAATTTTTGCAACGTACAGTGGCGGATCATTTTTTGCACGAGTTTCAATTGTCTTTGTATTTTTTGTGTACTAATGCCTCATGTGCTCCAACGCGAAAATTCTCGAATATTTGACACTTGCGGTCTTCTCTTATTCTAGTTGCGTTAAAACAGCCACCAGCTACTTCACATGTCCAAATTGTAACCATAACTGAAGTGAAACTTTTTTTTCTATAATGGAAAATCATCAGTTTTTTCTCTTTTTGTTATTTTTCATCATTTCTAGTAGTTTTAATAAATAATTTTAACATCTACATAATATTTTAGTTAAATACACCAAATGCGCCACCATACCTTACAACTTTCAAAAATAAAAAAATCAGTTTTTTGCGCCAAGAGCTGTAAAAATTCACTGAATTTAAATTTTAACAGCCGCTTCTGACAGAAGTATGCTTAATAGATGTCAGCAACTGCCTGCTTTTCAAATTTTGAAAAATATTGTTTTTTGAGAGAGAGAGACGAAAAAAGAAAGTGTCCGCCACCATACCTTACACTCCCCTATATCGTTAGAAAATTTGGCGCCCAACGTGGGGCCATTGTTGAGACGTTTTGAGACACGACATTAAGTAATTGATTGTGATTTTTGAATAGAGTTTTGCATGACAAAATTTTTTGAATATTCAATAAAAATTGATATTTTGACAGAGAGATTTCTTCTGTAAGACTTTCTTGAATTTGTGACATGTATTTTTGTGTATTGACCTGGGAAAGGAGATTTTATTTTGCGTAATTTTTATAACAATATAAAAGCATCGCGGGTGAATTTTTTTTGACCGCATGGTGAGCAGCGTCTATAGAGAGACGCCATAACCTGCTAGTGTAAAGTTGTAGTCAAAATTTTCTGAGAGTTTAATCGAATTGATAAAATTTGGGATTTAAGAAAATTTTGTGTAGAATTCTTTAAATTCCGCGAGTGATTTGTTAGTGAAATTTTTATTATTTGACGAATTAATGATATTCTTGAAAAGAATAAGTTTAAATTTTTGACTTGGGATAAAGGAGGAAGACATAGTAAAGAATACTTATTCAACTGTGAGAAGAATTCTGAGGTGATTCAAGTTGGTAAAAAGGAGTGTTTACCTTCGGTGAAAGGGGGAGGTGAGACTGTGACAAGCACAGTAAACTCTGACTGTAAACTCGATAAGGACGTAGATGGTCACCAAATGGACAATCGATTTTTTTTTCGAATGAAATTGGGGAACGAGTCCTATGAAGCCTTATTTGACCCGGGTGCGATGGTGTCAGTAATAAGCGAAATAGTTGCAGAACCCTTTAAAAACCGAATCGAGTTCAGTAATACAGTAATCAGGAGTGCGACGGGAGGCATGACGGATGCGACTAGAATACTGAACTTGAACATCACTGTCGATGGCCACTCCAAGAAATTTAGTGTCAAAGTGCTAAGTAAATTAACACAAGACATCATTCTAGGCGTTGATTTCCTCAAGGCTTGGAATATGGATGTACAGTTAGGACCTGGGTTGTGGAGAGTCTTTGGTGGCGATTAGCATGTGTTCTGTGTGAAGAACACTATAAAGGGCGAAGAACAAATTTTTGCAGAATGTGCGGGTATCTCTGCATTGACAAATGACCAGAGAGAATTGATACAAGAGATTGTTAACCGACTGGTTCTGCCTCAAACCGAAACCTTGGGTGTGACAAATCCAACGGAACATCACATTAGAGTCACAGATGAGACTCCAGTGCAACACCGTCAAAGAAGAATGTCTCCAATTATGATTACTTGGGCGCAAGGACACGTAGTCTATTTGTATCGGGAAGCAACTGGAGAACAGCGCCAGTGATAACCAACAGAGGTGACAATGATTTTTGGTTATGTATGGACTTTAGAGACGTGAATAAAGTAACAATACAGGATGCATATCCGCTTCCTTCAATTGACTATATACTCGACAAGTTACGAAGAGCTCGTTACTTATCGAAGATTGACTTAAAACTGGCTTATCACCAGATTCCCATGGCAGAAGAAAGCAAAAAGTATACCGCTTTTGCTATCCCTGGATCTGGATTGTGGCAATATTGCAGGATGCTTTTTGGGTTGACAAACGCACCGAGAACGTTCCAAAGGATCATTGATGACTTGCTAGGACCTGAGTGTGAACCTTTTGTATTTGGCTACCTTGACGACATCATTATTGTGACGGATAATTTTGACGAGCATGTAAAGTGGCTAAAAATAGTGTTGGAAAGACTGGCGGAAGCAGGGCTGGTGGTGAATCCTGACAAGTGTGAGTTTGGTTGCTCACAAGTTAGGTACTTGGGGTATCTGTTGGATAGTGACGGACTTCGCCCGGATCCACAGAAAACAGAACCTGTGGAGAACTATCCGGTTCCTACAAATGTGAAACAACTTCGCAGATTCTTAGGAATGGTGGGGTGGTATTCAAGATTTATCAAAAATGATAGCGTGATAAAATTACCACTCCTCAAACTACTGCAAAAAGGTCGGGAATGGACTTGGGCTGATGAACAACAGGAAGCTTTTGACTTGTTAAAGCAAAAATTGACAACAGCTCCGGTTCTCGCTCGACCTGATTTCAGCAAAACGTTCACCATCCAGTGTGATGCGAGTAACTTTGCTATTGGTGCAGTATTGACTCAGGAATTTGATGATGGGGAACACCCAATAATTTACATCAGTCGAGTGTTGACAGGGGCAGAGAGAAATTACAGCGTGACGGAAAAAGAGTGTTTGGCGTTACTCTGGGCGATCAAGAAATTTAGGCCGTACGTGGAGGGCTATAAATTTCTAGTTATCACGGATCACAGCGCACTCCGTTGGTTGAGAAACTTAAAAGATCCTAGCGGACGTCTGGCAAGATGGGCACTGCAACTGCAAGGTTGGAACTTTGAAATAATACACAGGAAAGGTGCGTTAAATCAAGTTCCTGATGCATTGTCGAGAATGACAGAATCTGACGAGGAAGGGATCGAAGCATTCGAAACCATTGATGACCCGCGGTATCTAAAGCGTAGAGACTTGGTGAGACAATTTCCGCAGCGATTTCCTGGCTGGATTATCGAAAATGACTTGTTATATCGACACAGAAGTGACCCCCTTCTTCTTCCAATTGACGGTGACGAGGATGGTTGGAAGTTAGTGGTGCCTAAGGAGTATAGGGAGAAAGTGCTAACTGACACTCATGCCATACCTTCAGCGGGTCATTTTGGAGTTGAGAAAACTTACAATCGTGTAGCAAAGGAATATTGGTGACGAGAGCGTTGGAAGAATTGATCCTTTTCCGTTGGGAAACACCTAGTTTCTTACTTACTGACAATGGGAAGGAGTTTGATAACAAGAATTTAAAAAGCGCGCTTGAGGAGTATGGAGTGAAGCATATAACTACGCCTTCGTATCATCCTCAAGCGAACCCAGTGGAGAGATGTAACCGCACTCTAAAGACGATGATCTCAACCTTCATCGGAAATGATCATCGTGACTGGGATGTTCACGTGCACGAATTTAGACATGCGATTAACACAGTTACTCAAGCTACGACAAAATCTTCTCCAGCTTATTTAAATTTTGGTAGGAATCCCTGACAGGTAAAAAGTCTTCGACGAGAAGTAGAAAATACTAAAAGGGTAATGCCGATTAAACCTGAGGAGTGGGCAGACAGAATTAAGCGTTTAGACGCACTAAGAGACTTGGTAGGGAGGTTTATTGACAAAGAACGTGACAGACAGACCAAATATTATGACAGGAACCGTAAAGAAGTGCCATTTAAGGTCGGAGATGTGGTCTTACGTCGGACTTATAAATTGTCTAGTGGGACTCGGAAATTCGCGACTTAGGTAGCCCCTAAATATGAAGGACCATTTGAAATTGTAGAACAATTGATACCAAAAGTCCATATCACAGATTTAAAGAAATACTTACCTCCATAATTTTAATTGAATAAATGCTAATTATTTTGTTTGATTTTAGATTACCAAAGGAAACGTTGTGACGAGGGAAGGAGGAGCTGGAAATCTGAGAGGTTCTCGGCAAGGATTGACTGGGGAGACCAAAGCGGAAGAGAGAGATCCAGTAGCCGTAAACGAGAGAATTGTAGAAGCCATCCATATTCAAAGGACAAGATGCCACGTCAAAGGACAAATCGGGCAATATCATTGTCTCGCCATCGAGCGGAACCAGTATTTGAACCACCATCCGACGTAGCGTTGCCACCATCTTATCTGGACTTTCTCGTCCATGATGACAAAAATTTGCCGACGTCGGAATCCGTTGAGCAGAAAAGGACAGTAAGGTCATTGTCCAGTTTGACGATAGGAAGATTACCAACGCCTGATGTGCCTAATCCTAATTGGAAACGTGACAGCCGGGAAGATTGGGAAAGTTATGGTGACCGGCTAGCTGTAGAGGAGTTAGATTTATTCTTGAAAAATAATCCTCCAAGAACTTCCTTAAAAATTGAAATGTTAAAGGATCAACAAGAGATAGAGAAGGAAGCCAGGAGAAAAATTTTGAAAAAGGAAGATTTGGTTAACCCGAGGGATGAAGAAGAGGAAGTGGAAAGACCGATCACCCCTCCAGGCCCACCAAATAGGGAAGCCAATGAGGAGATCCGCAAATTGACTAGAGATGTGGAAAGAGTGGTAGCCAGGGAGGAGAGGACCGTAAGGGAAAAGTTGAAAAAGAGTTAAAGAAAAGAGAGGATAATCCCCTACTGCCTGACATATGGAAACGAAATGAAGAGTTGAGTCGGAAGTTTAATACGATCGAGAAAAGTGACAAAGAGTCCCCACCACAGTCGACAATAGTTAGGCCGAAACCCCAGTTGCCGGTTGGACCTGCCAAACCACCCATCATGGATCCTGTTCCAGAAAGGAGTGCACCGATGCCGATCAGCGAGCAACCACCACCAGCTTATAGCGAGGTAGCAGCAGTGGAAAGAAAGAGCGATGACATCATAGAGGCAATCCGCGAATTTACCAGGGTCATGGCCGGTTTGCCCACGGAAACAATCAACTTAGCTGTGTGCCAACTTATTGAGGAGCGTCAACGAGATGAAGGACACAAGAAGAAGTAAGTGTGAGTGTCGTTGAAATAAAGACAATATAAATCGACTAAAATAATACAAAAATGTGACTTTAGTTTTTTCTGTAAGCGAGTTCAGTTTCACGTTAGTGATAGTCGAAATTTAGTTTTGTTCTGTATTTATTTCTTTCTTATTTTGAGTTTGAGTTCAATTTTTAGTTATGATTTATCTTTTGTTAATTTTTCATTTTTTTGTTAGCTGTGTAAGATCGTACTTTAAGAGTAATACGAGCTTAAGGGGGGGGGGCATTGTGACGAAGTAATCGTCAATGCCCCTTTTTCATTTGATTTAGTTTGAATTAGAGATGTTTTAGCGCCGTATTTGTGAGACCGGGAAGTGGTGCCACCCGTGGTAAGAAATTTAAGTTTGTTGTTACGACGCGACGGAAAGTGTGAGGAGAATAATAATTACTTACTTGTGTTTTTGCGTTGACTGCGAGAGACCGTCGTTTTGTATTCAGAGAGTTTTTGAGAGTTAAATTTGATCATTTGAGTGAGAGTTGGATTCTAATTGTGTAATTTTGTTTGGAGAAATAAATATTTTGACAAGGGATTTCGGCAGTATTATTGGAGTTGTACCTTTTGACGACCGGAATCGACGGGACAATTTGGAGGTTATAGCGGCAGCGTGGGTAAGTGGATTTTATTGTTCGAGTCGTGTCTCAATTCTGGGTTATCTTTTTCCCAGTTGTTGTGACGGAATCTCCTTTTGAGATTAAAGAGTTTAAATTTTATTATTAGTAATTATTGAAAATTGGAGGGTTTTTGGGTTTGTTAATTTCCTATAAAAATTGACTGGCGTCTGATGAACGGAGTTATTTTCTATCAGATTAAAAAAAGGGAATATTCACTTCATTTGAATAAAACAAATTTAGTAAATATAAATTGAATATATCGTTAGATAGTATAGCGTAATGTAAGAGAAAGTATAGAGAGTAAGCTTTCTGAAACTGTTAAAGGACATTCTCTAAATAAAGGAGGGTCCTGATTGTTCTCAAATTCGTAATTTTCATTTTCTGAATCACTGCTGCCACATTCATTATCTTCACTTTCTGAAAAACTGTTGCCATTTTTATCAACACTTTGATCCAGTGTATCGTAAAATTCTACGCAATAATAAAATAATACAAATTTATTTTTAAAAATAGAAAAGTTAAGTTAAAAATACAAAGAGAAAATTACAAAAAGTCTTATAAAATAAAAAGGTAAAAATAATAGAACAAACCAAGAAAATAAAAAAAATAAAATGAGAACAGTCGAAACATGAACAAGCAGAAGAATAAATAAAAATTTAAAAACTAATATTTTATCTCCAACAATGGGAAAAAAGGAGAAACCATGAGCATTGGAAAAAGTATGATTAAATATAGGAACAAGAAGAAATATTTCTGCTATTTTTGACTATAGAAAAAATATAGGGATTCATGGGAATACACGAAATTTTCTTATCATTCACTATGGAAACAGTATGAGGGATCACGGAGATCAGAAAAACTATTTTCAATATGTTAACTATGGGAAATGTATGAGAAATCACGAGGATTAATTTAATTTTCTTGCATATTAAACTATGGGAAAAGTATGAAGAATCATGGGGAGCAGAAAAAGTATATTGAATTTTTTAACTATGGGGACAAGAAAAACAATTTTTATTATTTTAACTATAGGGAATGTATGGGGAATCACAACAAATAAATTTAATTTTCTGGCATATTAAACAATGGGAACAGTATGGAGAATCATGGGGAGCAGAAAAAGTATATTGAATTTTCTAACTATGGGTAAAGTATGGAAACTGTAGGGACAAGGAAAACTATTTTCAATATTCTAACTATGGGAAAGGTATGAAAAATTATGAGAAATAAAAGAATTTTCTTGCGTATTAAACTATTGGAAGATTATAAAGAATCATGGCAACCAGAAAATGTATATTTAATATTCTAACTATGGGAAAAGTATGGGGAACTATGGCAACAATAAAAACTATTTTTAATATTCTAATTATGGGAAAGATATGGGAAATCACGAGAAATAAACTTAATTTTCTTGCATATTAAACTATGGGAACAGTATGGAGAATCATGGGGACCAGAAAAAGTATATTAAATATTCTAACTATGGGAAAAGTATTGGGAACTAAGGCGACAAGGAAAACTATTTTCAATATTCTAACTATAGGAAAAGTATGGGAAATCATGAGGAATAAAAGGATTTTCTTGCGTATGAAACTATGGGAAGAATATAAAGAGTCATGGCAACCAGAAAATGTATATTTAATATTCTAACTATGGGGAACTATGGCGACAAGGAAAACTATTTTCAATATTCTAACTATGGGAAAATTATGGGAAATTATGAGGAATAAAAGGATTTTCTTACGTATTAAACTATTGGAAAAATATAAAAAATCATGGCAACCAGAAAATGTATATTTAATATCCTAACTATAAAAAAAGTATATAAAGCTGAAGCTGGCACCCAGTTATCAGCAACTAGTTAATTTTTAAAAAATTTTGTGTTGGCAACAAATAATTAAAAAAAAGTAGAAAATTTTTTTAAAAAAATTTCCAATTCTTTCCTTGACTAAAAATAAGTAATGCACTATTTTTTCTTACACTTCTAGGAGTAGAAATAAGTAAAAAAATCATGTTTGGTTAGAAGACGCGGAATTTGAATAGCAAAAAATCAATTTTTTCTAAAAAAAAGTAGAAAAATTTTTTTAAAAAATTTCCAATTTTTTCCTTGACTAGAAATAAGTGGTGCCCTATTTTTTCTTATACTTCTAGGAGTAAAATAAAGTAGAAAAATCATATTTGGTTAGAAGACGCGGAATGTAAATAGCAAAAAATTAATTTTTTCTAAAAAAAAGTAGAAAAATTTTATTAAAAAATTTCCAATTTTTTCCTTGACTAAAAATAAGTGGTGCACTATTTTTTCTTATACTTCTAGGAGTAGAATAAAGTAGAAAAATTATGTTTGGTTAGAAGACGCAGAATTTAAATAGCAAAAAATCAATTTTTTCTGTTAAAAAGTCGAAAAATTTTTTTTAAAAATTTTTAATTTCTTCCTTGACTAAAAATAGGTAGTGCACTATTTTTTCTTATACTTCTAGGAGTAGAATACAGTAGAAAAATCATGTTTGGTTAGAAGACGCGGACTTTGAATAGCAAAAAATCAATTTTTTCTGAAAAAAACTGTTCTAAAATTATTTTTAAAAATTCTCATTCGCGAACCTTGAATAGCAAAAAATTAATTTTTTCTGAAAAAAACGAGAAATTTTTTTTTTAAATAATTCTTATTTTTTCCTTGATTAAAAATAAGTAGTGCATTATTTTTTCTTACACTTCTGAGAGTAAAATAAAGTAGAAAAATCATATTTGGTTAGCAGACGCGAACCTTGAATAGCAAAAAATCAATTTTTTCTGAAAAAAACGAGAAAATTTTTTTTTTTTAAATTCTCATTTTTTCCTTGATAAAAAATAAGTAGTGCACTATTTTTTCTTACACTTCTGAAAGTAGAAATAAGTAAAAAAATCATGTTTGGTAAGAAGACGCGGACTTTGAATAGCAAAAAATCAATTTTTTCTGAAAAAAACGAGAAAATTTTTTTTTTTAAATTCTCATTTTTTCCTTGATTAAAAATAAGTAGTGCACTATTGTTTCTTACACTTCTGAGAGTAAAATAAAGAAGAAAAAACATATTTAGTTAGAAGACGCGAACCTTGAATAGCAAAAAATCAATTTTTTCTGAAAAAAACGAGAAATTTTTTTTTTTAAATTTCTAATTTTTTCCTTGACTAAAAATAAGTGGTGCACTTTTTTTTATACTTCTAGGAGTAGAATAAAGTAGAAAAATCATGTTAGGTTAGAAGACGCAGAATGTGAATAGCAAAAAATCAATTTTTTCTAAAAAAAGTAGAAAAATTTTATTAAAAAATTTCCAATTTTTTCCTTAACTAAAAATAAGTGGTGCACTATTTTTTCTTATACTTCTAGGAGTAGAATAAAGTAGAAAAATTATGTTTGGTTAGAAGACGCAGAATTTAAATAGCAAAAAATCAATTTTTTCTGTTAAAAAGTCGAAAAATTTTTTTAAAAAATTTTTAATTTCTTCCTACACTAAAAATAGGTAGTGCACTATTTTTTCTTATACTTCTAGGAGTAGAATAAAGTAGAAAAATCATGTTTGGTTAGAAGACGCGGACTTTGAATAGCAAAAAATCAATTTTTTCTGAAAAAAAACTGTTCTAAAATTATTTTTAAAAATTCTCATTCGCGAACTTTGAATAGCAAAAAATCAATTTTTTCTGAAATAAACGAGAAAATTTTTTTTTTAAATTCTCATTTTTTCCTTGATTAAAAATAAGTAGTGCACTATTTTTTCTTACACTTCTGAGAGTAAAATAAAGAAGAAAAAACATATTTAGTTAGAAGACGCGAACCTTGAATAGCAAAAAATCAATTTTTTCTGAAAAAAACGAGAAAATTTTTTTTTTAAATTTCTAATTTTTTCCTTGATTAAAAATAAGTGGTGCACTTTTTTTTATACTTCTAGGAGTAGAATAAAGTAGAAAAATCATGTTTGGTTAGAAGACGCGAAATGTGAATAGCAAAAAATCAATTTTTTCTAAAAAAAAGTAGAAAAATTTTATTAAAAAATTTCCAATTTTTTCCTTGACTAAAAATAAGTGGTGCACTATTTTTTCTTATACTTCTAGGAGTAGAATAAAGTTGAAAAATTATGTTTGGTTAGAAGACGCGAACTTTGAATAGCAAAAAATCAATTTTTTCTGAAAAAAAGGAGAAAAATTTTTTTTTAAAAATTCTCATTTTTTCCTTGATTAAAAATAAGTAGTGCACTATTTTTTCTTACACTTCTGGGAGTAGAAATAAGTAAAAAAAATCATGTTTGGTTAGAAGACGCGGACTTTGAATAGCAAAAAAATCAATTTTTTCTAAAAAAAAGTAGAAAAATTTTTTTTAAAAATTTCCAATTTTTTTCTTGACTAGAAATAAGTGGTGCACTATTTTTTCTTATACTTCTAGGAGTAAAATAAAGTAGAAAAATCATGTTTGGTTAGAAGACGCGGACTTTGAATAGCAACAAATCATTTTTTTCTAAAAATTATATTTTTTGTTTATCATTTATGTTTAAAAAAATTGTGTTTTTTTCAGATTTTTAGATTCAAAAGCTTGCCATTTTTTTAATTTTTGAAATTTTCAAGTATTTCGTGGTTTAGGTCCTGTATTAAGTCATCTATTTTGAAATTATGTTTGATTTTTTTATTTTAAATGATTCTGCTAAGAGCTACAGTGACAACCGTAATTGAAAGTATTTTTTACCAGTAGACAAAGCGCCCTCTGTAGAAGGAAGGTATATGTTTTTTTTCCAATCTGAAATCCTTTTTTTAAAACTTCTTAACATACACAATGACATGTAAAAACTTTCGATCAATTATGTTTTAAAACTTAGGAGCAAAAAATTTTTTTAAATCATCCGATTTTAGTGCTAAAAAGTTACAAGACCCCTTAAATGAAATTTACCCCCAAAAAACGTGACATCATTTGTGAATGCTTTACACATATTTCATGAAAATGAATTTACATAAACACTAATAGACAGTAAAAATAATAAACAATTATAACAATTAATAAAAACGATGAGATAGTCGATCACTCCGAGTCAGGAGTTTTTATTAATTTATCGACCGAGTGATAACATCATTACTACATAATTATAACAATTGTTTATACTGTCTTTTATTTGTATTAATTATTTTTGATATTATTAATTAAAAAAATTTTCTTATAATTCTTAAATGCAGAATTTATTTTTTTTAATAACACTTGTTAAAAAATTTTACAGCTTTAATCATCTAATTCCTGAGTATACATTTCGAGACAAGTTCCACTGATTCCTTTCCATTACTGAGTACCACTGCGATGTTTTATCCAGAGAATCCGAGATAAGAAAATCAGTTTATTGACAGCGGTTTTAATTCCAGAGCTTATAAATTTTTCTTCAATATTGTTTACATGTAGGAAACGTTTGCAAAGTAAAATATTTTAATTGCTTAATTTGTAATTTCTAAATAAGGTTTTTTTAAAGAAAATGTTTTTTATATATTTATTAAAATTTGCAGATAAAGCAATCCTCGCCTTCATTTCTGAAAAAAATCCAATCCTTTCCAAACCTCATCATTATCATCAAGCAATCATATATGAAACCCCATTAATTAGAAAAGGATGCAGTTATACTAAGAACAAATATGTACAAATAGATATTATAATTTTTGATAAATTGCGGAATTCCCTCCAAAATTTCAGCTCCGTGGCGTGTCGTGGCGTGGCCTGTGGCGTACAGTGTGAAGGTGCAAATTTATGGATTAACAGTTGCTACAATAACACATATTATAGAAGAGGACAGACATAGTTGTGTCCTTTTATATTTCAGTGTTTCGGCAACCGTTGACTTATTAAAAAACACCTTAATATTCGAAAAAAACACGCCTTTACTTTTGGTGCTTAATTTAAAATGTCTTTATGTCAACCATGCAGAAGCACAGTATTACTGTTGATCGTAACGCTTTTATTTGTGAATACTTTTCTGAAATTAGTTTTATGCGCTAATTTCATAATGTTATGAAAATAAAATTGTCTGGTTATGTCAAGCTGATAGTAAATATTTTTTCTAGGGCTATTTTGTGCATCAAAATGCTTTTTTTAACTCAGTGACTTATTCAAATTCAGAATTAAAAGAAAATCAACTTTTGCTTATGTTATATACTTCCTTTTGAAGGTTTCCTATGAGCTAGTCAATAAAATAAATTTTTTTGTCGGAGTTGTAGTCATTAAAAGTTGTGCACAAAATAGACCCCGATGGGGCTACTTTGTGCATTGATCTTTCTGTTTTTATAATGTTACGTAAACATTTTTTTGATTCTTTCTTATTCATTAAATCTTTTGTGTAGATATTTCAGAGTAAATTAAAAAAGAATAAGATATTAAACAAAAAATTTTGTAAATATTATACAACAAAATGTAAAATAAAACATTAAGATTTTGCTAAAATCATGATTTATTAAAAATTAACAACCTTTCTTCAAATTTTATATTACTAAGAAAATAAATAACACTTTTTCTTTTTAAATATACATTTTACAATAATACATTATGATAATTATAATACTATCATTTAAACACATGTAAATAACTTTGAATCTCATCATTTCAATAGGAGCTTTTTTAAACGTTTTGAATATGATATTTTTCAAAAACTTGAAATTAATATTTTAAGGTTAAATGAATAACAATTTAATATCTAATACACTTTTCAAGTTATTAGAGAAACGAGAGAAATAGTTTTAAAACTTATTTGAAAAACTTATAAATATTAATTAAAGTTAATTTTTTGCCGTTATGTTCCTCACCGGTTGAAGTTTTAATCGTTTTAAGGATTTCAATTAAATTATTTTTGGTTTTTTGACAAAGAAGTTCTTTTTAATAATTTTATTTATTAAATATACCTCGTACATAAAGTAGCCCCAGTTGACGGCAGTATTATTCAATGCATAGGGTGGTCAGCTCCGTGGCAGCCAATTTTCGAAAATTTGTTATAATTTTTTTATAATTATAACTGTAGTAAAACCGTTCAAATTACAACTATATTATGCCCTAATGATGAGGAAAAGTGATATTTAACATTAAAAAACAAATTTTTTTTTCTTTTAAAACTGATCTTGAAATTGCACAGTTACGTGAAAATCACCCATATCAAAAGGCATCGCTTTTATACCAATATTTTTCGCTTCTTCTGCTAATAACAGGAAAAAAGCATTAACAACTCCATCCTCTATATCTACTGATGGGCTTTAAGTTTCTAAGCATTCTTTGTCAAGCCAATGGCCTGCAACTTTTATTGTCATGTCTGGAAAATTTTCTGGGTACTCCATAAATTGTGGAAAGAAACGTTGAGTAACTTTAACATTTGTTTGCTTCACTTGATCACTAAAAGTATTAGAGTCTTTTTTATTTAATATTAATAAAACTTCGTCATCATTTTTTTGATTTTACTTCCTCGTGAGGAAGCTTTGTAGTCGTTTAATTTACAAAATTTTTAAAAATCCTTTTAACAAATTTTCTTCTATATAGGACTATGTTATATAAGACCCTAAACAATTGTCCGGATGTATGTATGTGTGTGTATGTGTGTATGTATGTGTGTGTGTGTGTGTGGATCCCGATTTTTGTGAACACGATAACTCGAAGAGGTTTTAACGAATTTGGCTAAAATTTACAAGGTATATTTATCACAAAAATATCTCGAAATGGATTGATAGACTTTAAAAAGTTCTCAAAAAAAAAATTTTTTTTGACTTTTTTCTAAAAATTTTTTTTTTTAAATTTTGTAAGTTGTTTATTGAAGTTGATATATAATAAAATCTTATTCTTTGCATCAAGACGAATCGATTGGTATATAAGAAGTATAAATTGTATGAGAATTTATAGAGTTAACACAATTAAAGCTGAAAAAATCGCATTTTTATCAAAAAAATGAGTTCTTTTCGCAAAATTATGTTGCTGTGTAAGAAAATCTTACTCATTTATTTCTAAAATCTTATTCATTACACCAAGACGGATCGATTGGTATATATAAAGTATATGTTTTACTTAAATTTATAGAATTAAAACCAATTATAGACAGAAAATTTGCACTTTTAATAAAAATTCATTTTTTCTTAAAAATCATGTTGCTGTACAATAGAATGTTATTATTTATCAAAAAATAAATCAAAAATCTTATTCTTTGCATCAAGACGAATCGATTGATGTATATAAAGTATATAATCTATTGAAAATTTTAGAATTAATTACAATTAAAGTTGAAAAATTCACTTTTTAACTAAAAATTTTTTTGTTTATTTAGTTTCATATTACTGTATAAGAAAATTTTATTCTTTCTATTAAGACGAATGAACTTTATTTTATAAATATTAAATTGTATTAAAAATGATTTAAAAATGAAATATACTTATTGTTAATGCTTCCTCCACGAGGAAGCAAATTTTTTTTTGCTGATCGTAAAGAGGAAGCAAAATGTTCATGTAATGAACATCTGGATTTACAACTTGTTTTGATATTTCATCAACCAAAATTGGTTTTATATCATTTAATTGACTGTTAATTTTATCATTTAATATTGATGTTTCAGAAGGGTTTTCTTTGTTCTCCAGTTTTTTATTATTATTTTATATTATATCTTTTGAT
Source organism: Leptopilina syphax (assembly GCA_032872505.1). Lineage (NCBI taxonomy): Eukaryota > Metazoa > Arthropoda > Insecta > Hymenoptera > Figitidae > Leptopilina > Leptopilina syphax. The sequence goes on from JAVJHT010000040.1 coordinate 31,875, forward strand.
TCGTATTTTGTTTTTTTCTTTGGTTCATTGGTTTCTTTTTGTTCTTATTACGGTGCTTGACGATTGTTTTCGTTGAAGAATTTTTTCAATAGATGTTTCTAACTTTTGTATAAATGTTGTTAAAGGCACATCTTTTTCTTGGGGAAATATAATTTCCTTTGTTGTTTTGAAATTATTATAAATTGACTTATTTTCATCTTCGTCAATGTTTAATTTTGCAATTATTGATTTAGACCATATTGGATAAAATGGTAAAACATTTTTTACAAGAAAGTATATAAATTCTGGACAGTAAAATTCATTTTCGTCAGAGAATAAAATTATTTTATCGCTTTCAGACATCATTTTCATAATGACTTCATTAAATTTATTATAAAAAGGTGATTTCTCACGTATTTCATTTGCAATTTTACTATTTTCGAATTGTATTAGTTGTATGTCATCATTAAATTTTAAATTGTTTTTGTCATTTTCGAGAAAATTCTTTATGTCATTTATGCATTCCATAGAGTTTTCTATGTTTGTACAATCCATTAAACATTTCTTAAAATCAATTCTTTTTTTTTTAACATGAAGAGAACAATCATTTGTTCAAAGATACTCAATGCCTCATCAAGCATCTTAGAATTAATTAATCTTTTTATTACTGTTCCAACTACACAAATGGCTTGTTCTGAAGAAAAATAACTTTTAACGTTTCTTAAGACAATCTTTTGTGTATCACGGTCATGGATATGGAATATTGTTAATGGTTCCAGATTATCTGTTCTTTCTTCGTTTATGACTACTTCAGACCACTGTAAATAAGCTACAAGAGATAATTTATTGAACGCCAAAGATAAAATTTCTATTACTGAAATTACAAACTCTGTCTCTATTTTGTGTGCTAATGGTCTAATAGTAGTCATCAGTCGCATTTGTTTGCATATCATCTCGAAGCACAGGTAACCGGATGTTCTTGTTTGCGATGATGATATAATCTCTGCTACAGGGAAAGGTGGCATGTTATTTTTAGTAGGTAAGCATAATACGTAGTAATACATTTGATCATCCAGTCCCTGTTGTTTAGCAATTAAATTTCCATTGCTGCAAAAGCAAAGAGAAACTATTTTTCCTTTTTGAATTTGTCTCACAAGATATTTTAGCTGTTGTTCTGTAAACAGAATGATGTAAAATGGCTTATAAAAAAATGCTTGAATGTAACCACAAAATTTGTTGTTAATCCAAGAAGAGTCAGTTTTTAAAATAAAATTTTCCATAAATTGATGAAATATTTCAACATCAGAATTATTTTCATTTTCTTTACTTACAATATTTCTTACATCTACAGGTGACATCATTAATGTTTCTAATTTACCTGGACATTCCGCTTTTATTGTTTAATTACTAATTGATTTCTTATCATTTGTTACACTTTGAAAATTGTTGTCACCAAGTTCATGACAAATGTTTTTCAGAACTTGTGGAAACATTTAGAATAATATCGGTGTAAGGAAGCCTAATTTTTTCCAATGTTTTAAAAATAAAGTTTACACATGAAGAATTCCTACATTCACCCATAAAATAAAGTGATGCTGCATTTTGACGAGGATTAGCACAGGCTTTATGTTTCTTAACGATTAAGACACATTTGGGAAAATTGAGTTTAAAACTTTTTACAAATTCTGCAGTCCAACCATTTTTCAATTTCGGTGTATTTGTCCAAAATTTTGTCCAAAATGAAGAAGGCAACACAATTTTTGTATTCTCAGAATTCTTTATTGTTATTGATAATTGAGATTCGAACGCTTTATCAATAAAATTATTCACTCTAAAAGTTTCATTTTTGTTTATTTTCTCGTCTTTTTTAGTTAATTCTTCCAAACTATCTGACATTTCAATTTCTTTTTGCAAACCTTCAATCCATTGTGCTGGAAAGTCAGTAACAGGATTATTTTCATCAATATTTTCTGAATTTAGTGAAATGATAGATCCTGTTGGTGTCATTACAGTTTCCCTTTCTTGCCCATCTTTCTTTTTAGTGGATAAAAATATTTGGCTATCATTTATTGTTTTCTCGTCCTTAACTATAATTTCTTCCAAACTGTCTGATTTTTTAATTCCTTCTTTCAAAGATTCCATCCATTTTTTCGAAAAATCAGTAAACGAGTTCTTAACATTAATATTGTGTGAATCTGATGAAATGTCAGATCCTTCAGGTACCATTGTAGATTTTTCTTTTTGTCCATCTTTATCTTCGGTTAAAACAATTCTTTTTTCTATATCTTCAAAGTGCCTTAAAAATAATTTATTGCACTTTGGTATATGCTTTTTGATGATTGGCTTAGAGTAATTTTTTAAAATTAATTTGCATATACTAAACCACTCACCTTCTTCATTTTGATTTTGACTTTTAAGTTTCTCATATAATTTAGACAAATCTACATTATTAAGGACTTCATTTCTCTTTTCTGATGTAATAAACTCTTGAATAGAATTAACTAAATCCTCTACGCCGATTTTCATTTTTAAAGATTAATGAACATAAATTTAAATGTCACACAATTTTTTCACAAAGAATAAAAAAAATTAACAATTTTTTTAAACTGCAGGAACTTTATGAATTTTAGGTTCTTACAAACTAGTACTGACTGTATATTACATTCTTCACCAAATTGGGCAAGACGCAAATGTTGATAGAAGAAACAAATTTAATAGGTGGACATATTTAATTTAAATTATATCATCTCAAACATAAAAAATATTAGAGAAATAGGTACTTTTATTACGTAATTAATAAGGAATTAATAGGGAATTATTAATTATCCTACAATACCTTCTCTTTGCTGATCGAACAAGTTCGAAGTCTTCTGCATTTAAAGTAGAAAATTTTCTACGTTCAAACGTAGAAAACTCTGAAAGAATAACATAAAAAGAAGATTGTTAAAGTTACCGTAAACAAACATTTTTCTATTTTTTGTAAAAAATAATACTTTTTCTTTAATTAAAATTTTTTCTAATTTATAAAAAATGAAATTATTTTAGAGAATTTGTTAAAAAACATAAAAAAGAGTATCATTAATGTGTTCAAGATGAAAAGTAATTTTCAAAACCACTTTTTCAGAATGTTTAAGCAATTTTTTAAACAATTATTAAAAATTAATCAAAATTTCAGGATGAGCGCCTTTTAGGGTACCTTTCCTTACTATTTCCAAAAAATCTAGACTCAAAATATCCTATTCTTTTTAAATGAAAAGTAATTTATGAAACTAATTTTTCTCACATATGGTCTTAAGGGGATTTTGTAGTGCACAATTGGTTTAAAGGACACTTTTTAAAACTATTATTGTAAAAAATGTATTATAGTTAATAATTCAAAAATCCCATCTGAATTGAAAATATTTTTTTAGTATTTTTATTTCGAGGAGACAGTTTCCAGGCAACCTATTTTATATAAATTAAAAATCTAAGCGGGATTCTTTTTATAATGGTTTTTTGTAGACAACAAACTTGAATAACAATTTTTGTCGCGCTGAGAAAAATTCCGTATAAATGAGTTAAACGAACTCGGTTTAAAAGTTATGATTAGAAATAAATAAAAAAAAATAAGTTAAAAACTAGGTTAAAAAACTAAGTTATACTGACTATCGCATGCCAAAGTTAGGCGAACCTTGGGCCAACCTTCAAACTCTGTCAATCAGTCCTTTTCAACACTCTTACTTTAATAAATAACATTAAAACCAATTTCAAGCAGTCCTTTTTAGGACTCTTAGGTTGATAAATAAAATTAAAAACAATTTCAATCAGTCCTTTTTAGGACTCTTATTTTAATAAATATAATTAAAACCAATTTCAATCAGTCGTTTTCAGGACTCTTATTTTAATAAATAAAATTAAAACCAATTTCAATTAGTCCTTTTCAGGACTCTTATTTTAATAAATAAAATTAAAACCAATTTCAATCAGTCTTTTTCAGGACTCTTCTGTTAATAAATAAAATTAAAACCAATTTCTTTTCCTTGCACAAAAAGCAACTTGAGTTGTTTTTACAGTTGGAGAACCTGTGGCCGGCCTCACCGCACTTAAAGCACGCAGCCGATCTGTCCTCCTTCTGGCATTTGGCTCCAATATGGCCGTATCTCAGGCATCGATGACACCGGACGACCATTACTGTTCTTTTGATTGGGCAACACATAAAACCAATTTTTACGTGTCCCAATTTCTCCAGCCTGTTCGCCTCTTCCAGGTTGGTGACTACAACCGCGAGCTTCATCCCTCGGCGGTTGGGTCCTAAGACCGCCACTCTCCTGTTTACTGGCTTACCTATTGCTTCAGACAACACTTGTTGCACCTCAGCTTCTTGGGTAAGGCAATCCAAATCACGGATATCGAGTGTAACTCTTTGATCCAATGACTGCACCTTACCCATGCTTCCAACCGCCTTGGTGACCTCAGCGGTGAAAGCGTCCTTATCGGAGTCTCCTCTGAACTTAATCAGAAGGTCCCCCTTGTTTGTAGCTTTTGCTGCTACTATTCTCGTATGGCTGTCCTCTGGGTTGACCTCTTTGCGAAGCTTACCCAGAACGTCAGCATACGTCAATCCTTCACCGACTCGGATTAGAACTGTGGATCTTTTTGACCCAATTCTTTCCAATTGAGGAATCTTTGGATCTGGTACTTCCGTTTCCATTGGAGGAGCTTCCTCCTTCTTCCTCTTATCGGTTTTGGTTCGAGTCTCTTCTGGACTGTCACCCTCTCTCTTCCGTTTCTGAGCATCTCTTAAGACGCTTTTGAGATTACGCCTATAGAAACGCTCTCTCTCTTTCTTACGGTCTTTGCGGTTGCATTCTGCACCGCTCAGAACGCATGCCAAATCGACGTCCGACTCATCGGCCGCGGCATGCTTTGCCCTTGCCTCCTTTAGCAGGACGTCGATGACCTTGAGTCCATCCTTTACCGTCCTATTGACGGTCTTCTGAATGTCGCAAGATTTTATCATCTTTGCGACCTCCAACTCCATTTTTTCGAGACAAGTCGCCTCCTCCTTTCTGAGCCGCAAGCATATCTCGCGAGTCTCTTCTATCGCCTCGTCGTCTACTTCTAAGTGGATAGCGCTATGAACGGTTTTTCCGCTACTGCAGCTTGACACACTCAGAAGGCTCGACGTGCTTCCTTTCCCCGTTTTTTTAATTTTCCACGATGTACTGTGGATCTTCCCTTTCCACGATCACTCGTGGCACTGCGAGAAATTGTGCGCCCCCACAATCCGCGCGCACTTGAGCATCGGTCCAATTTCAATCAGTCCTTTTCAGGACTCTTATTTTAAGAAATAAAATTAAAACAAATTTCAATCAGTCCTTTTCAAGACTTTACTTTTCCTAAATATTATAAAACCAAATTTCAATCAGTCCTTTTCAAGGCTACATATATGTTAATTAAGTGATAGATGAAGGTTCACTTAGGCGCGCTCTTTTTTGTTTTTACAATAATTAAGGATGTTTAAATTTATTAAGGATTGAAATTGGAGTAATTTCATGTAAAGAAATTTTTTTTTGTTTAGCCACGCCCACTAACACGATTTGGCGTCAACTTCTTGACTAGTTGACTACTGATGAAGCGTTCAGACCTTCTCATGCAAAACTTATGCATGTAGGTTGCCATAGTAGCGTTCAAGAGTGAGAGAAATAGAATAATTTCTTATCTCTCTCACTCTTAAACGCTATCATGGCAACCTGCATGCATAAGTTTTGCATGAGATCGTGTGACTGTACCCTAAGTAGTCACACGATCTGATGTCTGCATGATGCATGCATGCAGAAACATTTGACCGTTTACACCTCATTTTGCGCTTTCAGAAATTAATTTTTCTGGCCTGATATTTAAAATTGATTATTTAAGATATTTAATTAAAAATTGATTCGGATAAATTGATAGCTTCTTTCACATTTAATATTGTGAATTTTTATTATTATTTAAAATATGCCACAAATTAAGAGAAATTTATTTTTAATTAATTTCTTATAATAAACGATCAATTTTTTTTCATTTTTTTAATGTAATAATTAATAATACGTTATTTTTAAATTTTAATCAATTTTAAATATCTTTCCAGAAATATGATTTTCCGAAGGCGCAAAATGAGGTGTGTATGGTCCAATTTTTCTGCATGCATGTATCATGCAGACATTAAGCTGAGTCTCCAACAGGTGCCAATGTATGTGCAAGTGCCCGTGCCAATCTCCAATACATTTTAACCCCTTCGCTGTTTGGAAAAATATTTATTTTAGTGCCCCAAAATGTCCATCAAAATCTTTTAAATTGTTATATTACTTAAAAATAATAAACAATTATTTATTTATTACTTTTTCTAGTATCATTGATACCTATAGTATGTGAATAATGATATAAAAGAATTTATTTTATAATTTAAATAACAAATTTCTATTTTTTGCTAAAACTTTCACGACCCAACGTTGGGTCGCAAACAGGCAACGGGTTAAATGGGTTTGGCACTGGCATTTGCACATGCATATTGGCACCTATTGAAGACTCTTCTTTAGATCGTGTTACTGTACCCTAAAGGCCTTTCTCCAATATGCTCCTAAAACTCTGCGTCTGCGTCGGTTGCTATAGCAACACATTCTAAAATCAACGCAACGCAGTCAGTCGCAGACAGACGCAGTTTTGGGAACCTTTTGGAGAAAGGCCTTCAAATTGTGTCCACAATAATAAAATAAAAATTGGTCGCTCTGACAGTGGTTTCATGTACAAGCTCGAATAAATAATTTTTTGTAAGAAATATATATATATATATTGTGACGTATAATTTTAAACTAATTTTATTTTCAGTTAAAAAGTTCTGCTTACGTCAGGCAAAATCTGACGCTTTCAACAAATATAAGATTTGAAATTTAAATAATAAATTTCGCCGTCAGGCGCCAATTAATTTTTATAGGTAATTAACAAACTACTACTTAGGCTCGGCTCAAAACACAAATACAACCCAACTCCTCTGAGTTTCTCTTTCACTCAGAGGGAATCCTGCTCGAACGATTGGCAAGCAGAAATGCCAACGGCGAGACACGACTGGCTAGACAATGGCAAAAGGACTTACCCACGATGATCACTCTTCGTAGTATTTCGACCTCGGACTCTCCTCCTCGTTCTCCCAGGTTCGCCTTTACCAACGATTTGAAGAAAATGTGGAGGGATATAATTCCAAACGCAGGAAATAAATTAGAATTTACACTATAAGTTTCAAATTTAACTCAATTTATTCACAAAACTATTCACAGTTTTTCTGAGCTTAACGCTCCACCTTTTCTCTCAACTAAACACAAAACTCTCGACTCAACTTAATGAGAAAAACGGAAAATCGGTTTTCCAAGAAACTACTTGGTATACTCACGAAACCGTTATGGCGGCGAACATACAGGGCACCTGTAGCGTCGTGATTTCTCCGCACGTGGCTCGTCTTCTTCTTCCTTTTCTCAATTTTCGGTACTGGCCCTGCCATCTATCACTTTCTCCGGTGAGCTAGCCGCGCGACCTACTTTCTCTACTACTAGTGGGTCAGCCGGCGACGCTGGCTTTCCCTAATTACCATGATAATTGAATATCGTGGTTCGGGCACCTCTTTAACAGGTGACGCGACGATTCAGATTTTCTAATAATAGAATTTGGCCATTGACAACGTCACAATCCCCTCCCCATGACCGGTACTATTTTCTATAGGACCGTCATCACCATGATGATAATGGCAGCTGACTGTCCCTCGTTTTCTTTGGCTCTTTTACTTTCTCTCTGGCCCTCCTATTTTTTTCTCGGCTCTCCTGCACTCTCTACGGCTCATCCCTCTACTCTCGGCTCTCCCTACCTTCTTTAGTTCTCTTGTACTCTCCCTTTTCTTATTGTCTCTTTTTCTTTTCCAACAATTGACGGATGGCCAAGTCGATTGTTGAAGGAGGCAATCCGGCCAAGGCCTGAGTGATGGCCATGATTCCTGCTACTAAATCTTCTTCTCCCTCCTTTTCTCCCAAATTTCTCTCGTCCTTTTTTCTTTGACTCTCTTTCTCTTTTTTGTGACCCTCCTCTCTTCTCAGTTTATTTTCCCTATCATTTCTCTGAGTCTCTTTCTCCCTTTCCTGGTTCTTCTTCTCTTCCCTCTGTTTCTCCTTTTCTTTTTTTTTGGCTCTCCCTTTCTCTTAGCTGGCTCTCCCTCTCCTTCCTTTGTTTTTCCTTCTCTTTTTCCTGGCTCTCCCTTTCTCTTCGTTGGCTCTCCCTCTCTTTTCTCTGTTTCTCCTTCTCTTTTTCTTGGCTCTCCCTCTCTCTTTTCTGGCTCTCCTTTTCTCTTAACTGGTTCTCCCTCTCTCTTTCATCGACCACAGAGGCTCTTATAAAACGGCGGTAGGCCTCAGCGCATCTCGGACAATCCTCTACTTTTGTCTCTCGGCGTCCGCAGTTTCGGCAGAACTGGTGACGGATCCGATGAGGACAATCCACTACTCGGTGCCCACGTTCCCAACAGTTAAAACAACTGAATAACGGTGGGTCCAAGGTTTCTGATGTGGGAATCTCTTTGAGGCCCCCGAAGATGATTCCACTTGTTCTGGGTTTCCAGACACCCTTCCCTCCGTGCTTAGTCTCATTCCGTCTTTCCCTTTGGTCCTCTTTGGGCCTTGTACCCGTTTCTTTAATCCTAGATGTTGGTGGCCCTGGATGTGGTGAGTGGGAGCGTTGGGCCCTTATTGCCGGTTCCTGACTCTCCATATCTTCCTTCCTCAGGGCCGGACACTTCCTCTTCTCCACTTCCTTCCTCTGAGCGGCCCGAACCTTCTCCAATATTACGGACGTCATTGGTTGTTGAGGCCTTACGAATTGTTCCAGTTCGTACTCTGCGAGGCGACTTTCATACGCTTCCATGCTCTCGGTGGGGCGTCTCTCTGCAGGCCAGCGATATGGTAACACTACCTCGGCTCCATCGGTTCGTTGAGTCATCTTCGGCTGTGTTGTCCTGACTTCCAAGACACTCACGTCTTCCCACTCAGTTGGTGGCACGATTGGCTCTACTACTCCACCTACAGCACCCTCTTCCCCAGTCTCTACGGGGATGTTCGGCTCTCCTTCTTCGTGAACCGGTTGTGCCCTCAGTGGTTTATCTATGACTCTTTCAGTGATCGGGAACGAGAAATACGATGGGCATTCCCTCCTGACATCCCCAGTGTCGAATTCTGGGAATGGGCGATGCCTGGACGGTGATTTCCCCCTTCTTTGTATCCTAGTTCCTTCCTCTTCCATTTCCTTTGGTTGTCGTCTACCCCTATCTCTGGACCTACGGCTCCCTAGCGGCGTGTACAGCATGGCTCTTTTTCTTCTCTCCGTTCTACTCCTGGCCCACCTTCTCCAACTGCGGCTCTCCCCTCGATCTGAAACAATTTTATTAATTCGTGGCGTACGTAATACCAGTTACAACTTTGGGGTAGGTAAGTATGGTTTTAGGTCGGTGATGTGGACTTTCGGGACTCGTCTACTTTGATCATCTTGTAAGATGAAAACAGTTGGTGAACGGACCTCGGTGATCCTAAATGGACCTTCATATTTCGGCGCTAATTTTGTCGCAAATTTTTGTGTTCCGCTAGACAACTTATGACTTTTTCGCAACACTAAATCACCTACTTTGAAAGTCATGTTTCTCCTACCTTTATCATAATACTTAGTTTGTCTCGCCCGTTCTTTATCGATGTTTTTGGCTACCATGTCTCTTAATGCGTCTAATCTCTTAATTCTGTCTACCCAATCTTCCGGCTCTATCCTAACTACTTTTCTCTTACTCTCTACTTCTCTTCGCAGGCTCTTCACTGGCTTCGGGTGCCTTCCATAATTTAAAAACGCTGGGGACGTTTTCGTTGCCGCTTGAGTTGCTGTGTTCACGGCGTGACGGAATTCGTGAACATGCAAATCCCAATTCCTATGATCGGCACCAATAAAGGTGGAGATCATAGTTTTTAGGGTCCTGTTACTTCTTTCGACTGGGTTGGCTTGTGGATGGTAAGGTGGTGTCGTGATATGTTTGACTCCATATTCCTCAAGTACTGACTTGAGAAATTTGTTGTCAAACTCCTTACCGTTGTCGGTTTGCAAGTACTCCGGCGTTTCCCATCTAAATAGGACCAACTCTTCAAATGCTCTGGCTACCGACTTCCCGTCTGCTGACCTCAGTGGCTTTACCTCAATCCACCTCGAGAACAAGTCCTGGAACACCACCAGGTACTTGCACTGGCAAGAGCAAGAACTCGAGTAAGAACTCGGTGGAAACTCCATCGTGTCGGCGGCTACTACGGCCCACGGTCTCTCGACAATTCTCTGGCCTTACAGAAGTCGATGCCCAAGATGATGTCCTGTGCCAAAGTCTTCATGACTTTTACTGCGAATTTTTGAGCAACTCCATCGACTACAATGTTTAGGTCCAGAAGTCCGGCTGTTTCGGTGATACCTCCTGTTGCACTCCTCACAACTGCACCACACGGCTAAATTCGGCTTTTGAAAGGCTCTGCGACTCTGGTGGTAATTACTGAAATCATAGCACCAGGATCGAAAAGTGCTTCGTAATGATGGTCGCCGATAGTCATGTCAAAGAAGTATCTGTTCTCCGTCCTAGATCCGTCGATGTCCTCCTCATTACTTAGGTTCGGGTCAGCTGTGACTCTCACAGCCTCTCCTCTCCCCTGGACTATAGGTACCGGGATCACAGCCGTACCTTTTGTCCCACACTTTTCGGCCATTTTCTCTACTTCGCCTCGGTAGAGTGAACTCTCTTCACTCAACCGCTCGTGACTATTCTCTGGCATGCATTTGAACGTGTTGTGTTCTGTTAGGTCGTCCCTACCTATGACTGACTCGAAACTTTTCTCACCTATCTCTTCTCGTTCTAACTCTAATTCTCGCTCCGTTTTGACCCAACTACAACTGGGATCAAATTTACCTCGACACTTGTTATTTAACTTGGCTTTATACGGTTCATAAAGCTCGGTTCTCCTCTCCAAAACACACGGCTCATTTAACTCGTCTCTCCTCTTTACGTTACTGTTCCCTACTGTACGATTGGATTGGAGGGGGGTACAGCGCTGTTCTGTGCCCCCCATACACCGTTTCCCAACGCGGCTCTTACTGCTATACAGTTTGGGCAATTTAGGAAATTGCACCCCGGTCTTTTGCACACTAAGCACGCTTCTGATTGTACTGGCTTCAGAGGACATTGATTGGCGTAATGTCCTTGTTGTTGACAAGAGAAACAAGTTCTCTGCGGGCAGTCTTTGGCTCGGTGTCCTACTGTCTGGCAGTGGAAACATGCCCCGACGAATTCTTTAGTGGTATTTTGGGCTTGTGTACCATTTTGCCCCGGCTTGGGTCCTTTAGACCCATTTGCCCTGGGGTAATTTGGTTTCATTCCAGGTGGAAACATCCCTGGATAAACCATTGGGTACGCGAATTGCATTGGCATTTGTACTGCTGGTGGTGGCGCTGTACTGCCAACTTGACCCTGGACCACTGCTGGCTTCTGATTTGGTGTTGTTGGACTGATAGCCTCAACACCCGTTTCTTCTGACTTGTTTTTCTCTCTCTTACTTTTTGGGCTATTCTTCTTCTTTTTCTTCGGCTTAACGGCTTTTGTGGAGTGATCGCTTTCACTCGACTCAGGCTCTTTCTCCAAGGCGGCCACTTTTTCGCTCTTTACGTGTTTGTGACCACTCTTCCTTTCTTTTACGGCCGCTGACGGAAAACGCATCTTTTCCTTAGGCGGGGGCAAGGCATATCTTTCGTCCAAGTCCTTTGCCTTCTCGTAGTTCCTTAGGATCTTCTCCATCTGGCTCAATGACTCGAACTGCAGTCTCTTCAGTTGTCGTCGGTAGGCTGGAGTCAGGCCTTTGTAGGCCACCTTGATTTGTTGTTTCTGGCTCAGGGGTCGTTTCATATGACCTAATATTAGTCGGAAACTTGTCAGGTATGGGGAAATTTTCTCTCCCTTGCCCTGAGTCCTGGCTCTTAATTCGTCTATGACATCATCATCGTCGACCACAACCAAATATTCATTTTTAAAGGCTCTTTGGAATGACTTCCAAGAACTTATTTCACGGCGCAGTGACCTGAACCAACTACTGGCGGATTTCTGTAAGATTATCGGCAGTACTTGTAAGATCTCTTGATCTGAGAAACCTGAGTTGGCTCTACAGTCTTCCAGTCTCTCTAGAAATTCTTCGGCATCGTCTTCATCTCCAAAGAATTTTAGGTCCCAGTCCTTAAGGGTTTTGATCACTTTTGACCTCCGGCCGGGCTTAATTTTTTCGCTTTCTCCCCCACTACTTAGGCGTTGACTCAGATCACTCTCAGAATCGGACTCACTCGTAGAGTCATCTAAGATTGATCTTCGGCTCTCCTTTGCGGCTTTCTTCGGCTTTCGTGTTTTTCTCTCTTTTCGTTCGCTTTTTATACTCACTCGGTTTTCGCTTCTACTCTCGCAACTACACTTTTCACTTCCACGGTTCTCCTCGCTATCATCATACTCGATTCGTCTCTCTACCTTGTCTCTTTTACCCCTTCTACTACTCGCGCTATCATTATTTTCAAATTCCGTGATCGGCTCTCCATTTTTCGGCACTCTACGATGAGTGACATCAACGTCACTCACACTATTTCGGCTAGAATGGCTTCTCGGGGCGGGTGTGGGCCTCACTCTATCATTAGTATGATGTGAGTGTGAGGTCTCGGCTAGAAGGGAATTTCTTTGAGGGGACACTAGTCTCGATTGCTGGTGGTGAATCAGATGGTGCCCCTCTGCAACCTCAGCCCTACATTGGCTTTGTCGTAGCTCCCACCCCCTCCCGAATACTGGCGGTCCAATTTCTCAGCGTACTCCATGATTTTTTTTATTTCGGGTGACAAACCCAAGCGCGCGACTGAATCACGGAGGCTCTGGACCACTGGGGCCATCGTGGCTGACTGAATGGTATGGGGTGCTGTCATGACCGTGCTCGTTGTCATACTCAGCTCAGCACTCGACATGGTGGGGGAAAACGTCGTCATGCTGGCGGTTGTCATGACTGGGGTTGGGGGTGTAAAATTTGGGGCGGATGCTACGCTGGTCGGACTGTGTCTACTGTACGATGCTCTGTCCCTTGTTTTACTTTCCCCACTTCCTATGTTTTTCTTGGCACTAATACGCTCTATGACTTGACTTGCCCCGCTGTCTGAATCTTCGTCATCTGCCGATGACATCTGGCCACCCCGACGATAATTCACAAATGAAAATTTTTTCATTTCTGGCTCCGGAAACGCTTCCAACAAAAAGATTTTGTCGGAATTTCCTAAGTCATACCGATCGCAAAATGGCACGTCGCTACCGTCGTTTAGTGCTAATCTCATTACCGCTCGTAGTAGCCTCTCCTTTAAAACTTGTGGCGAACCACTGATACACAGTTGGTGTCTCAGTAAGTTCGTCACTATCTGGCCAACTTGCATGATTTTAATTTTTTCCCATGCTCGACTTACGCACGGTACTTCAATTAATTCACTCATGCGTCTTTTGTAGTCCTGCATATCATCAATTGCCTTTGCCATTTTAAAAAAAATATTTTTAAAGAAAAATTATCTGAGTTAAAAAAATTTTTAATTTTCAGGGGGGTGCACGATTTGTATATACGGCACTGTGCTGTCTTAAAGCAAGGACGTGACTACTCAGGGAGGGCCCCCTTTTAAAATTTTTAAATTTCTGGCGGACTGGTGACTCGACTCTCCCTCTGTCTCTTCTTCTCGTTCTCTCTCTTTGTGTGTAGCCGCTATTACTACTACTACTAGGCCACTCTTTCCTGGCGCGCGCAACTTTCTCTCGGCTGTCGAAAATTTAAATATCCCAGCGCGTCGTTTCTCTCGACCGTCCGGCGCACTATTTACAGTCACGTGACTAATTCGAATTTTATTTCCGGTCTAACATGTGCTCGGCATAAAATTTTGGGGAAATTTTTGATTTTGCACAAAGTTGTGGGGAATTTTACTCGGATTTTTCTCACAAACTGGCTTTCGACAAAAGAAAATTTTTACTTGTTGGATTTTTTTTTTTTTTTATCGCGGCAGGAAATTTTTACGGTCTTAAA
>JAVJHT010000041.1:0-46000 GCA_032872505.1 Leptopilina syphax
TTGGTCACATTTTAAAAAGCATTAATCCCTCTTTAATTTGCGACCAAGAAACAAAGAATTGGTCAAAAATTATTCGAGTTATGAATTTTTTTCAGATTTTTTTTTCAATTTTCGTTTTTCTGATACGGGCGGGTGGGGACGCTGGCTATCAAAAATTTATTTAAAAAATTCTTATTGGTCCAATGAAAAGAAGCATTAATCCCTCTTTAATTTGCGACCAAGAAACAAAGAATATGTCAAAAATCATTCGAGTTATGAATTTTTTTCCGATTTTTTTCCCAATTTTCGTTTTTCTGATACGGGCGGGTGGGGACGCTGGCTATCGAAAATTTATTTAAAAAATTCTTATTGGTCACATTTTAAAAAGCATTAATCCCTCTTTAATTTGCGACCAAGAAACAAAGAATTGGTCAAATATTATTCGAGTTATGAATTTTTTTCCGATTTTTTTTTCAATTTTCGTTTTTCTGATACGGGCGGGTGGGGACGCTGGCTATCAAAAATTTATTTAAATAAATTCTTATTAGTCACATTTTAAAAAGCATTAATCCCTCTTTAATTTGCGACCAAGAAACAAAGAATTGGTCAAAAATTATTCGAGTTATGAATTTTTTTCCGATTTTTTTTTCAATTTTCGTTTTTCTGATACGGGCGGGTGGGGACGCTGGCTATCAAAAATTTATTTAAAAAATTCTTATTGGTCACATTTTAAAAAGCATTAATCCCTCTTTAATTTGCGACCAAGAAACAAAGAATTGGTCAAAAATTATTCGAGTTATGAATTTTTTTCCGATTTTTTTTCAATTTTCGTTTTTTCTGATACGGGCGGGTGGGGACGCTGGCTATCAAAAATTTATTTAAAAAATTCTTATTGGTCCAATGAAAAGAAGCATTAATCCCTCTTTAATTTGCGACCAAGAAACAAAGAATTGGTCAAAAATTATTCGAGTTATGAATTTTTTTCCGATTTTTTTTTCAATTTTCGTTTTTCTGATACGGGCGGGTGGGGACGCTGGCTATCAAAAATTTATTTAAAAAATTCTTATTGGACACATTTTAAAAAGCATTAATCCCTCTTTAATTTGCGACCAAGAAACAAAGAATTGGTCAAAAATTATTCGAGTTATGAATTTTTTTTCCGATTTTTTTTTCAATTTTCGTTTTTCTGATACGGGCGGGTGGGGACGCTGGCTATCAAAAATTTATTTAAAAAATTCTTATTGGTCACATTTTAAAAAGCATTAATCCCTCTTTAATTTGCGACCAAGAAACAAAGAATTGGTCAAAAATTATTCGAGTTATGAATTTTTTTCCGATTTTTTTTTCAATTTTCGTTTTTCTGATACGGGCGGGTGGGGACGCTGGCTATCAAAAATTTATTTAAAAAATTCTTATTGGTCCAATGAAAAGAAGCATTAATCCCTCTTTAATTTGCGACCAAGAAACAAAGAATTGGTCAAAAATTATTCGAGTTTTGAATTTTTTTCCGATTTTTTTTTCAATTTTCGTTTTTCTGATACGGGCGGGTGGGGACGCTGGCTATCAAAAATTTATTTAAAAAATTCTTATTGGTCACATTTTAAAAAGCATTAATCCCTCTTTAATTTGCGACCAAGAAACAAAGAATTGGTCAAAAATTATTCGAGTTATGAATTTTTTTTTCAATTTTCGTTTTTCTGATACGGGCGGGTGGGGACGCTGGCTATCAAAAATTTATTTAAAAAATTCTTATTGGTCCAATGAAAAGAAGCATTAATCCCTCTTTAATTTGCGACCAAGAAACAAAGAATATGTTAAAAATCATTCGAGTTATGAATTTTTTTCCAATTTTTCCCAATTTTCGTTTTTCTGATACGGGCGGGTGAGGACGATGGCTATCAAAAATTTATTTAAAAAATTCTTATTGGTCACATTTTAAAAAGCATTAATCCCTCTTTAATTTGCGACCAAGAAACAAAGAATTGGTCAAAAATTATTCGAGTTATGAATTTTTTTCCGATTTTTTTTTCAATTTTCGTTTTTCTGATACGGGCGGGTGGGGACGCTGGCTATCAAAAATTTATTTAAAAAATTCTTATTGGTCACATTTTAAAAAGCATTAATCCCTCTTTAATTTGCGACCAAGAAACAAAGAATTGGTCAAAAATTATTCGAGTTATGAATTTTTTTCAGATTTTTTTTTTAATTTTCGTTTTTCTGATACGGGCGGGTGGGGACGCTGGCTATCAAAAATTTATTTAAAAAATTCTTATTGGTCCAATGAAAAGAAGCATTAATCCCTCTTTAATTTGCGACCAAGAAACAAAGAATATGTCAAAAATCATTCGAGTTATGAATTTTTTTCCAATTTTTTTCCCAATTTTCGTTTTTCTGATACGGGCGGGTGGGGACGCTGGCTATCAAAAATTTATTTAAAAAATTCTTATTGGTCACATTTTAAAAAGCATTAATCCCTCTTTAATTTGCGACCAAGAAACAAAGAATTGGTCAAAAATTATTCGAGTTATGAATTTTTTTCCGATTTTTTTCCCAATTTTCGTTTTTCTGATGCGGGCGGGTGGGGACGCTGGCTATCAAAAATTTATTTAAAAAATTCTTATTGGTCACATTTTAAAAAGCATTAATCCCTCTTTAATTTGCGACCAAGAAACAAAGAAAATGTCAAAAATCATTCGAGTTATGAATTTTTTTCCGATTTTTTTTTCAATTTTCGTTTTTCTGATACGGGCGGGTGGGGACGCTGGCTATCAAAAATTTATTTAAAAAATTCTTATTGGTCTCATTTTAAAAAGCATTAATCCCTCTTTAATTTGCGACCAAGAAACAAAGAATATGTCAAAAATCATTCGAGTTATGAAATTTTTTCCAATTTTTTCCCAATTTTCGTTTTTCTGATACGGGCGGGTGGGGACGCTGTCTATCAAAAATTTATTTAAAAAATTCTTATTGGTCACATTTTAAAAAGCATTAATCTCTCTTTAATTTGCGACCAAGAAACAAAGAATTGGTCAAAAATTATTCGAGTTATGAATTTTTTTCCGATTTTTTTTTCAATTTTCGTTTTTCTGATACGGGCGGGTGGGGACGCTGGCTATCAAAAATTTATTTAAAAAATTCTTATTGGTCACATTTTAAAAAGCATTAATCCCTCTTTAATTTGCGACCAAGAAACAAAGAAAATGTCAAAAATCATTCGAGTTATGAATTTTTTTCCGATTTTTTTTTCAATTTTCGTTTTTCTGATACGGGCGGGTGGGGACGCTGGCTATCAAAAATTTATTTAAAAAATTCTTATTGGTCACATTTTAAAAAGCATTAATCCCTCTTTAATTTGCGACCAAGAAACAAAGAATTGGTCAAAAATTATTCGAGTTATGAATTTTTTTCCGATTTTTTTTTCAATTTTCGTTTTTCTGATACGGGCGGGTGGGGACGCTGGCTATCAAAAATTTATTTAAATAAATTCTTATTAGTCACATTATAAAAAGCATTAATCCCTCTTTAATTTGCGACCAAGAAACAAAGAATTGGTCAAAAATTATTCGAGTTATAAATTTTTTTCCGATTTTTTTTTCAATTTTCGTTTTTCTGATACGGGCGGGTGGGGACGCTGGCTATCAAAAATTTATTTAAAAAATTCTTATTGGTCTCATTTTAAAAAGCATTAATCCCTCTTTAATTTGCGACCAAGAAACAAAGAATATGTCAAAAATCATTCGAGTTATGAAATTTTTTCCAATTTTTTCCCAATTTTCGTTTTTTCTGATACGGGCGGGTGGGGACGCTGTCTATCAAAAATTTATTTAAAAAATTCTTATTGGTCACATTTTAAAAAGCATTAATCTCTCTTTAATTTGCGACCAAGAAACAAAGAATTGGTCAAAAATTATTCGAGTTATGAATTTTTTTCCGATTTCTTTTTCAATTTTCGTTTTTCTGATACGGGCGGGTGGGGACGCTGGCTATCAAAAATTTATTTAAAAAATTTTTATTGGTCCATTGAAAAGAAGCATTAATCCCTCTTTAATTTGCGACCAAGAAACAAAGAATTGGTCAAAAATTATTCGAGTTATGAATTTTTTTCCGATTTTTTTTTTCAATTTTCGTTTTTCTGATACGGGCGGGTGGGGACGCTGGCTATCAAAAATTTATTTAAAAAATTCTTATTGGTCACATTTTAAAAAGCATTAATCCCTCTTTAATTTGCGACCAAGAAACAAAGAATTGGTCAAAAATTATTCGAGTTTTGAATTTTTTTCCGATTTTTTTTTCAATTTTCGTTTTTCTGATACGGGCGGGTGGGGACGCTGGCTATCAAAAATTTATTTAAAAAATTCTTATTGGTCACATTTTAAAAAGCATTAATCCCTCTTTAATTTGCGACCAAGAAACAAAGAATTGGTCAAAAATTATTCGAGTTATGAATTTTTTTCCGATTTTTTTTCAATTTTCGTTTTTCTGATACGGGCGGGTGGGGACGCTGGCTATCAAAAATTTATTTAAAAAATTCTTATTGGTCCAATGAAAAGAAGCATTAATCCCTCTTTAATTTGCGACCAAGAAACAAAGAATTGGTCAAAAATTATTCGAGTTATGAATTTTTTTCCGATTTTTTTTTCAATTTTCGTTTTTCTGATACGGGCGGGTGGGGACGCTGGCTATCAAAAATTTATTTAAAAAATTCTTATTGGTCCAATGAAAAGAAGCATTAATCCCTCTTTAATTTGCGACCAAGAAACAAAGAATTGGTCAAAAATTATTCGAGTTTTGAATTTTTTTCCGATTTTTTTTTCAATTTTCGTTTTTCTGATACGGGCGGGTGGGGACGCTGGCTATCAAAAATTTATTTAAAAAATTCTTATTGGTCACATTTTAAAAAGCATTAATCCCTCTTTAATTTGCGACTAAGAAACAAAGAATTGGTCAAAAATTATTCGAGTTATGAATTTTTTTCAGATTTTTTTTTCAATTTTCGTTTTTCTGATACGGGCGGGTGGGGACGCTGGCTATCAAAAATTTATTTAAAAAATTCTTATTGGTCCAATAAAAAGAAGCATTAATCCCTCTTTAATTTGCGACCAAGAAACAAAGAATATGTCAAAAATCATTCGAGTTATGAATTTTTTTCCAATTTTTTCCCAATTTTCGTTTTTCTGATACGGGCGGGTGGGGACGCTGGCTATCAAAAATTTATTTAAAAAATTCTTATTGGTCACATTTTAACAAGCATTAATCCCTCTTTAATTTGCGACCAAGAAACAAAGAATTGGTCAAAAATTATTCGAGTTATGAATTTTTTTTCAGATTTTTTTTTCAATTTTCGTTTTTCTGATACGGGCGGGTGGGGACGCTGGCTATCAAAAATTTATTTAAAAAATTCTTATTGGTCCAATGAAAAGAAGCATTAATCCCTCTTTAATTTGCGACCAAGAAACAAATAATATGTCAAAAATCATTCGAGTTATGAATTTTTTTCCAATTTTTTCCCAATTTTCGTTTTTCTGATACGGGCGGGTGGGGACGCTGGCTATCAAAAATTTATTTAAAAAGTTCTTATTGGTCACATTTTAAAAAGCATTAATCCCTCTTTAATTTGCGACCAAGAAACAAAGAATTGGTCAAAAATTATTCGAGTTATGAATTTTTTTCAGATTTTTTTTTCAATTTTCGTTTTTCTGATACGGGCGGGTGGGGACGCTGGCTATCAAAAATTTATTTAAAAAATTCTTATTGGTCCAATGAAAAGAAGCATTAATCCCTCTTTAATTTGCGACCAAGAAACAAAGAATATGTCAAAAATCATTCGAGTTATGAATTTTTTTCCGATTTTTTTCCCAATTTTCGTTTTTCTGATACGGGCGGGTGGGGACGCTGGCTATCGAAAATTTATTTAAAAAATTCTTATTGGTCACATTTTAAAAAGCATTAATCCCTCTTTAATTTGCGACCAAGAAACAAAGAATTGGTCAAATATTATTCGAGTTATGAATTTTTTTCCGATTTTTTTTTCAATTTTCGTTTTTCTGATACGGGCGGGTGGGGACGCTGGCTATCAAAAATTTATTTAAATAAATTCTTATTAGTCACATTTTAAAAAGCATTAATCCCTCTTTAATTTGCGACCAAGAAACAAAGAATTGGTCAAAAATTATTCGAGTTATGAATTTTTTTCCGATTTTTTTTTCAATTTTCGTTTTTCTGATACGGGCGGGTGGGGACGCTGGCTATCAAAAATTTATTTAAAAAATTCTTATTGGTCACATTTTAAAAAGCATTAATCCCTCTTTAATTTGCGACCAAGAAACAAAGAATTGGTCAAAAATTATTCGAGTTATGAATTTTTTTCCGATTTTTTTTCAATTTTCGTTTTTCTGATACGGGCGGGTGGGGACGCTGGCTATCAAAAATTTATTTAAAAAATTCTTATTGGTCCAATGAAAAGAAGCATTAATCCCTCTTTAATTTGCGACCAAGAAACAAAGAATTGGTCAAAAATTATTCGAGTTATGAATTTTTTTCCGATTTTTTTTTCAATTTTCGTTTTTCTGATACGGGCGGGTGGGGACGCTGGCTATCAAAAATTTATTTAAAAAATTCTTATTGGACACATTTTAAAAAGCATTAATCCCTCTTTAATTTGCGACCAAGAAACAAAGAATTGGTCAAAAATTATTCGAGTTATGAATTTTTTTCCGATTTTTTTTTCAATTTTCGTTTTTCTGATACGGGCGGGTGGGGACGCTGGCTATCAAAAATTTATTTAAAAAATTCTTATTGGTCACATTTTAAAAAGCATTAATCCCTCTTTAATTTGCGACCAAGAAACAAAGAATTGGTCAAAAATTATTCGAGTTATGAATTTTTTTCCGATTTTTTTTTCAATTTTCGTTTTTCTGATACGGGCGGGTGGGGACGCTGGCTATCAAAAATTTATTTAAAAAATTCTTATTGGTCCAATGAAAAGAAGCATTAATCCCTCTTTAATTTGCGACCAAGAAACAAAGAATTGGTCAAAAATTATTCGAGTTTTGAATTTTTTTCCGATTTTTTTTTCAATTTTCGTTTTTCTGATACGGGCGGGTGGGGACGCTGGCTATCAAAAATTTATTTAAAAAATTCTTATTGGTCACATTTTAAAAAGCATTAATCCCTCTTTAATTTGCGACCAAGAAACAAAGAATTGGTCAAAAATTATTCGAGTTATGAATTTTTTTTTTCAATTTTCGTTTTTCTGATACGGGCGGGTGGGGACGCTGGCTATCAAAAATTTATTTAAAAAATTCTTATTGGTCACATTTTAAAAAGCATTAATCCCTCTTTAATTTGCGACCAAGAAACAAAGAATTGGTCAAAAATTATTCGAGTTATGAATTTTTTTCCGATTTTTTTTTTCAATTTTCGTTTTTCTGATACGGGCGGGTGGGGACGCTGGCTATCAAAAATTTATTTAAATAAATTCTTATTAGTCACATTTTAAAAAGCATTAATCCCTCTTTAATTTGCGACCAAGAAACAAAGAATTGGTCAAAAATTATTCGAGTTATGAATTTTTTTCCGATTTTTTTCCCAATTTTCGTTTTTCTGATGCGGGCGGGTGGGGACGCTGGCTATCAAAAATTTATTTAAAAAATTCTTATTGGTCACATTTTAAAAAGCATTAATCCCTCTTTAATTTGCGACCAAGAAACAAAGAAAATGTCAAAAATCATTCGAGTTATGAATTTTTTTCCGATTTTTTTTTCAATTTTCGTTTTTCTGATACGGGCGGGTGGGGACGCTGGCTATCAAAAATTTATTTAAAAAATTCTTATTGGTCACATTTTAAAAAGCATTAATCCCTCTTTAATTTGCGACCAAGAAACAAAGAATTGGTCAAAAATTATTCGAGTTATGAATTTTTTTCCGATTTTTTTTTCAATTTTCGTTTTTCTGATACGGGCGGGTGGGGACGCTGGCTATCAAAAATTTATTTAAATAAATTCTTATTAGTCACATTTTAAAAAGCATTAATCCCTCTTTAATTTGCGACCAAGAAACAAAGAATTGGTCAAAAATTATTCGAGTTATGAATTTTTTTCCGATTTTTTTTTCAATTTTCGTTTTTCTGATACGGGCGGGTGGGGACGCTGGCTATCAAAAATTTATTTAAAAAATTCTTATTGGTCTCATTTTAAAAAGCATTAATCCCTCTTTAATTTGCGACCAAGAAACAAAGAATATGTCAAAAATCATTCGAGTTATGAATTTTTTTCCGATTTTTTTTTCAATTTTCGTTTTTCTGATACGGGCGGGTGGGGACGCTGGCTATCAAAAATTTATTTAAATAAATTCTTATTAGTCACATTTTAAAAAGCATTAATCTCTCTTTAATTTGCGACCAAGAAACAAAGAATTGGTCAAAAATTATTCGAGTTATGAATTTTTTTCCGATTTTTTTTTCAATTTTCGTTTTTCTGATACGGGCGGGTGGGGACGCTGGCTATCAAAAATTTATTTAAAAAATTTTTATTGGTCCATTGAAAAGAAGCATTAATCCCTCTTTAATTTGCGACCAAGAAACAAAGAATTGGTCAAAAATTATTCGAGTTATGAATTTTTTTCCGATTTTTTTTTTCAATTTTCGTTTTTCTGATACGGGCGGGTGGGGACGCTGGCTATCAAAAATTTATTTAAAAAATTCTTATTGGTCACATTTTAAAAAGCATTAATCCCTCTTTAATTTGCGACCAAGAAACAAAGAATTGGTCAAAAATTATTCGAGTTTTGAATTTTTTTCCGATTTTTTTTTCAATTTTCGTTTTTCTGATACGGGCGGGTGGGGACGCTGGCTATCAAAAATTTATTTAAAAAATTCTTATTGGTCACATTTTAAAAAGCATTAATCCCTCTTTAATTTGCGACCAAGAAACAAAGAATTGGTCAAAAATTATTCGAGTTATGAATTTTTTTCCGATTTTTTTTTCAATTTTCGTTTTTCTGATACGGGCGGGTGGGGACGCTGGCTATCAAAAATTTATTTAAAAAATTCTTATTGGTCACATTTTAAAAAGCATTAATCCCTCTTTAATTTGCGACCAAGAAACAAAGAATTGGTCAAAAATTATTCGAGTTATGAATTTTTTTCCGATTTTTTTTTCAATTTTCGTTTTTCTGATACGGGCGGGTGGGGACGCTGGCTATCAAAAATTTATTTAAAAAATTCTTATTGGTCCAATGAAAAGAAGCATTAATCCCTCTTTAATTTGCGACCAAGAAACAAAGAATTGGTCAAAAATTATTCGAGTTATGAATTTTTTTCCGATTTTTTTTTCAATTTTCGTTTTTCTGATACGGGCGGGTGGGGACGCTGGCTATCAAAAATTTATTTAAAAAATTCTTATTGGTCACATTTTAAAAAGCATTAATCCCTCTTTAATTTGCGACCAAGAAACAAAGAATTGGTCAAAAATTATTCGAGTTATGAATTTTTTTCCGATTTTTTTTTCAATTTTCGTTTTTCTGATACGGGCGGGTGGGGACGCTGGCTATCAAAAATTTATTTAAAAAATTCTTATTGGTCACATTTTAAAAAACAATAATCCCTTTTTAATTTGCAAATAAGAAACAAAGAATATGTCAAAAATCATTCGAGTTATAAATTTTTTTCCAATTTTTTCCCAATTTTCGTTTTTCTGATACGGGCGGGTGGGGACGCTGGCTATCAAAAATTTATTTAAAAAATTCTTATTGGTCACATTTTAAAAAGCATTAATCCCTCTTTAATTTGCGAGCAAGAAACAAAGAAAATGTCAAAAATCATTCGAGTTATGAATTTTTTTCCGATTTTTTTTTCAATTTTCGTTTTTCTGATACGGGCGGGTGGGGACGCTGGCTATCAAAAATTTATTTAAAAAATTCTTATTGGTCACATTTTAAAAAGCATTAATCCCTCTTTAATTTGCGACCAAGAAACAAAGAATTGGTCAAAAATTATTCGAGTTTTGAATTTTTTTCCGATTTTTTTTTCAATTTTCGTTTTTCTGATACGGGCGGGTGGGGACGCTGGCTATCAAAAATTTATTTAAAAAATTCTTATTGGTCACATTTTAAAAAGCATTAATCCCTCTTTAATTTGCGACCAAGAAACAAAGAATTGGTCAAAAATTATTCGAGTTATGAATTTTTTTCCGATTTTTTTTCAATTTTCGTTTTTCTGATACGGGCGGGTGGGGACGCTGGCTATCAAAAATTTATTTAAAAAATTCTTATTGGTCCAATGAAAAGAAGCATTAATCCCTCTTTAATTTGCGACCAAGAAACAAAGAATTGGTCAAAAATTATTCGAGTTATGAATTTTTTTCCGATTTTTTTTTCAATTTTCGTTTTTCTGATACGGGCGGGTGGGGACGCTGGCTATCAAAAATTTATTTAAAAAATTCTTATTGGTCCAATGAAAAGAAGCATTAATCCCTCTTTAATTTGCGACCAAGAAACAAAGAATTGGTCAAAAATTATTCGAGTTTTGAATTTTTTTCCGATTTTTTTTTCAATTTTCGTTTTTCTGATACGGGCGGGTGGGGACGCTGGCTATCAAAAATTTATTTAAAAAATTCTTATTGGTCACATTTTAAAAAGCATTAATCCCTCTTTAATTTGCGACTAAGAAACAAAGAATTGGTCAAAAATTATTCGAGTTATGAATTTTTTTCAGATTTTTTTTTTCAATTTTCGTTTTTCTGATACGGGCGGGTGGGGACGCTGGCTATCAAAAATTTATTTAAAAAATTCTTATTGGTCCAATAAAAAGAAGCATTAATCCCTCTTTAATTTGCGACCAAGAAACAAAGAATATGTCAAAAATCATTCGAGTTATGAATTTTTTTCCAATTTTTTCCCAATTTTCGTTTTTCTGATACGGGCGGGTGGGGACGCTGGCTATCAAAAATTTATTTAAAAAATTCTTATTGGTCACATTTTAAAAAGCATTAATCCCTCTTTAATTTGCGACCAAGAAACAAAGAATTGGTCAAAAATTATTCGAGTTATGAATTTTTTTCAGATTTTTTTTTCAATTTTCGTTTTTCTGATACGGGCGGGTGGGGACGCTGGCTATCAAAAATTTATTTAAAAAATTCTTATTGGTCCAATGAAAAGAAGCATTAATCCCTCTTTAATTTGCGACCAAGAAACAAAGAATATGTCAAAAATCATTCGAGTTATGAATTTTTTTCCAATTTTTTCCCAATTTTCGTTTTTCTGATACGGGCGGGTGGGGACGCTGGCTATCAAAAATTTATTTAAAAAGTTCTTATTGGTCACATTTTAAAAAGCATTAATCCCTCTTTAATTTGCGACCAAGAAACAAAGAATTGGTCAAAAATTATTCGAGTTATGAATTTTTTTCAGATTTTTTTTTCAATTTTCGTTTTTCTGATACGGGCGGGTGGGGACGCTGGCTATCAAAAATTTATTTAAAAAATTCTTATTGGTCCAATGAAAAGAAGCATTAATCCCTCTTTAATTTGCGACCAAGAAACAAAGAATATGTCAAAAATTATTCGAGTTATGAATTTTTTTCCGATTTTTTTCCCAATTTTCGTTTTTCTGATACGGGCGGGTGGGGACGCTGGCTATCGAAAATTTATTTAAAAAATTCTTATTGGTCACATTTTAAAAAGCATTAATCCCTCTTTAATTTGCGACCAAGAAACAAAGAATTGGTCAAATATTATTCGAGTTATGAATTTTTTTTCCGATTTTTTTTTCAATTTTCGTTTTTCTGATACGGGCGGGTGGGGACGCTGGCTATCAAAAATTTATTTAAATAAATTCTTATTAGTCACATTTTAAAAAGCATTAATCCCTCTTTAATTTGCGACCAAGAAACAAAGAATTGGTCAAAAATTATTCGAGTTATGAATTTTTTTCCGATTTTTTTTTCAATTTTCGTTTTTCTGATACGGGCGGGTGGGGACGCTGGCTATCAAAAATTTATTTAAAAAATTCTTATTGGTCACATTTTAAAAAGCATTAATCCCTCTTTAATTTGCGACCAAGAAACAAAGAATTGGTCAAAAATTATTCGAGTTATGAATTTTTTTCCGATTTTTTTTCAATTTTCGTTTTTCTGATACGGGCGGGTGGGGACGCTGGCTATCAAAAATTTATTTAAAAAATTCTTATTGGTCCAATGAAAAGAAGCATTAATCCCTCTTTAATTTGCGACCAAGAAACAAAGAATTGGTCAAAAATTATTCGAGTTATGAATTTTTTTCCGATTTTTTTTTCAATTTTCGTTTTTCTGATACGGGCGGGTGGGGACGCTGGCTATCAAAAATTTATTTAAAAAATTCTTATTGGACACATTTTAAAAAGCATTAATCCCTCTTTAATTTGCGACCAAGAAACAAAGAATTGGTCAAAAATTATTCGAGTTATGAATTTTTTTCCGATTTTTTTTTCAATTTTCGTTTTTCTGATACGGGCGGGTGGGGACGCTGGCTATCAAAAATTTATTTAAAAAATTCTTATTGGTCACATTTTAAAAAGCATTAATCCCTCTTTAATTTGCGACCAAGAAACAAAGAATTGGTCAAAAATTATTCGAGTTATGAATTTTTTTCCGATTTTTTTTTCAATTTTCGTTTTTCTGATACGGGCGGGTGGGGACGCTGGCTATCAAAAATTTATTTAAAAAATTCTTATTGGTCCAATGAAAAGAAGCATTAATCCCTCTTTAATTTGCGACCAAGAAACAAAGAATTGGTCAAAAATTATTCGAGTTTTGAATTTTTTTCCGATTTTTTTTTCAATTTTCGTTTTTCTGATACGGGCGGGTGGGGACGCTGGCTATCAAAAATTTATTTAAAAAATTCTTATTGGTCACATTTTAAAAAGCATTAATCCCTCTTTAATTTGCGACCAAGAAACAAAGAATTGGTCAAAAATTATTCGAGTTATGAATTTTTTTTTCAATTTTCGTTTTTCTGATACGGGCGGGTGGGGACGCTGGCTATCAAAAATTTATTTAAAAAATTCTTATTGGTCACATTTTAAAAAGCATTAATCCCTCTTTAATTTGCGACCAAGAAACAAAGAATTGGTCAAAAATTATTCGAGTTATGAATTTTTTTCCGATTTTTTTTTCAATTTTCGTTTTTCTGATACGGGCGGGTGGGGACGCTGGCTATCAAAAATTTATTTAAATAAATTCTTATTAGTCACATTTTAAAAAGCATTAATCCCTCTTTAATTTGCGACCAAGAAACAAAGAATTGGTCAAAAATTATTCGAGTTATGAATTTTTTTCCGATTTTTTTCCAATTTTCGTTTTTCTGATGCGGGCGGGTGGGGACGCTGGCTATCAAAAATTTATTTAAAAAATTCTTATTGGTCACATTTTAAAAAGCATTAATCCCTCTTTAATTTGCGACCAAGAAACAAAGAAAATGTCAAAAATCATTCGAGTTATGAATTTTTTTCCGATTTTTTTTTCAATTTTCGTTTTTCTGATACGGGCGGGTGGGGACGCTGGCTATCAAAAATTTATTTAAAAAATTCTTATTGGTCACATTTTAAAAAGCATTAATCCCTCTTTAATTTGCGACCAAGAAACAAAGAATTGGTCAAAAATTATTCGAGTTATGAATTTTTTTCCGATTTTTTTTTCAATTTTCGTTTTTCTGATACGGGCGGGTGGGGACGCTGGCTATCAAAAATTTATTTAAATAAATTCTTATTAGTCACATTTTAAAAAGCATTAATCCCTCTTTAATTTGCGACCAAGAAACAAAGAATTGGTCAAAAATTATTCGAGTTATGAATTTTTTTCCGATTTTTTTTTCAATTTTCGTTTTTCTGATACGGGCGGGTGGGGACGCTGGCTATCAAAAATTTATTTAAAAAATTCTTATTGGTCTCATTTTAAAAAGCATTAATCCCTCTTTAATTTGCGACCAAGAAACAAAGAATATGTCAAAAATCATTCGAGTTATGAATTTTTTTCCGATTTTTTTTTCAATTTTCGTTTTTCTGATACGGGCGGGTGGGGACGCTGGCTATCAAAAATTTATTTAAATAAATTCTTATTAGTCACATTTTAAAAAGCATTAATCTCTCTTTAATTTGCGACCAAGAAACAAAGAATTGGTCAAAAATTATTCGAGTTATGAATTTTTTTCCGATTTTTTTTTCAATTTTCGTTTTTCTGATACGGGCGGGTGGGGACGCTGGCTATCAAAAATTTATTTAAAAAATTTTTATTGGTCCATTGAAAAGAAGCATTAATCCCTCTTTAATTTGCGACCAAGAAACAAAGAATTGGTCAAAAATTATTCGAGTTATGAATTTTTTTCCGATTTTTTTTTTCAATTTTCGTTTTTCTGATACGGGCGGGTGGGGACGCTGGCTATCAAAAATTTATTTAAAAAATTCTTATTGGTCACATTTTAAAAAGCATTAATCCCTCTTTAATTTGCGACCAAGAAACAAAGAATTGGTCAAAAATTATTCGAGTTTTGAATTTTTTTCCGATTTTTTTTTCAATTTTCGTTTTTCTGATACGGGCGGGTGGGGACGCTGGCTATCAAAAATTTATTTAAAAAATTCTTATTGGTCACATTTTAAAAAGCATTAATCCCTCTTTAATTTGCGACCAAGAAACAAAGAATTGGTCAAAAATTATTCGAGTTATGAATTTTTTTCCGATTTTTTTTTCAATTTTCGTTTTTCTGATACGGGCGGGTGGGGACGCTGGCTATCAAAAATTTATTTAAAAAATTCTTATTGGTCACATTTTAAAAAGCATTAATCCCTCTTTAATTTGCGACCAAGAAACAAAGAATTGGTCAAAAATTATTCGAGTTATGAATTTTTTTCCGATTTTTTTTTCAATTTTCGTTTTTCTGATACGGGCGGGTGGGGACGCTGGCTATCAAAAATTTATTTAAAAAATTCTTATTGGTCACATTTTAAAAAGCATTAATCCCTCTTTAATTTGCGACCAAGAAACAAAGAATTGGTCAAAAATTATTCGAGTTATGAATTTTTTTCCGATTTTTTTTTCAATTTTCGTTTTTCTGATACGGGCGGGTGGGGACGCTGGCTATCAAAAATTTATTTAAAAAATTCTTATTGGTCACATTTTAAAAAACAATAATCCCTTTTTAATTTGCAAATAAGAAACAAAGAATATGTCAAAAATCATTCGAGTTATAAATTTTTTTTCCAATTTTTTTCCCAATTTTCGTTTTTCTGATACGGGCGGGTGGGGACGCTGGCTATCAAAAATTTATTTAAAAAATTCTTATTGGTCACATTTTAAAAAGCATTAATCCCTCTTTAATTTGCGAGCAAGAAACAAAGAAAATGTCAAAAATCATTCGAGTTATGAATTTTTTTCCGATTTTTTTTTCAATTTTCGTTTTTCTGATACGGGCGGGTGGGGACGCTGGCTATCAAAAATTTATTTAAAAAATTCTTATTGGTCACATTTTTAAAAAGCATTAATCCCTCTTTAATTTGCGACCAAGAAACAAAGAATTGGTAAAAAATTATTCGAGTTATGAATTTTTTTCCGATTTTTTTTCAATTTTCGTTTTTCTGATACGGGCGGGTGGGGACGCTGGCTATCAAAAATTTATTTAAAAAATTCTTATTGGTCCAATGAAAAGAAGCATTAATCCCTCTTTAATTTGCGACCAAGAAACAAAGAATATGTCAAAAATCATTCGAGTTATGAATTTTTTTTCCAATTTTTTCCAATTTTCGTTTTTCTGATACGGGCGGGTGAGGACGCTGGCTATCAAAAATTTATTTAAAAAATTCTTATTGGTCACATTTTAAAAAGCATTAATCCCTATTTAATTTGCGACCAAGAAACAAAGAATTGGTCAAAAATTATTCGAGTTATGAATTTTTTTCCGATTTTTTTTTCAATTTTCGTTTTTCTGATACGGGCGGGTGGGGACGCTGGCTATCAAAAATTTATTTAAAAAATTCTTATTGGTCCAATGAAAAGAACCATTAATCCCTCTTTAATTTGCGACCAAGAAACAAAGAATTGGTCAAAAATTATTCGAGTTATGAATTTTTTTCCGATTTTTTTTTTCAATTTTCGTTTTTCTGATACGGGCGGGTGGGGACGCTGGCTATCAAAAATTTATTTAAAAAATTCTTATTGGTCTCATTTTAAAAAGCATTAATCCCTCTTTAATTTGCGACCAAGAAACAAAGAATATGTCAAAAATCATTCGAGTTATGAATTTTTTTCCAATTTTTTCCCAATTTTCGTTTTTCTGATACGGGCGGGTGGGGACGCTGGCTATCAAAAATTTATTTAAAAAATTCTTATTGGTCACATTTTAAAAAGCATTAATCCCTCTTTAATTTGCGACCAAGAAACAAAGAATTGGTCAAAAATTATTCGAGTTATGAATTTTTTTCCGATTTTTTTTTCAATTTTCGTTTTTCTGATACGGGCGGGTGGGGACGCTGGCTATCAAAAATTTATTTAAAAAATTCTTATTGGTCTCATTTTAAAAAGCATTAATCCCTCTTTAATTTGCGACCAAGAAACAAAGAATATGTCAAAAATCATTCGAGTTATGAATTTTTTTCCAATTTTTTCCCAATTTTCGTTTTTCTGATACGGGCGGGTGGGGACGCTGGCTATCAAAAATTTATTTAAAAAATTCTTATTGGTCACATTTTAAAAAGCATTAATCCCTCTTTAATTTGCGACCAAGAAACAAAGAATTGGTCAAAAAATTATTCGAGTTATGAATTTTTTTCCGATTTTTTTTTCAATTTTCGTTTTTCTGATACGGGCGGGTGGGGACGCTGGCTATCAAAAATTTATTTAAATAAATTCTTATTAGTCACATTTTAAAAAGCATTAATCCCTCTTTAATTTGCGACCAAGAAACAAAGAATTGGTCAAAAATTATTCGAGTTATGAATTTTTTTTCCGATTTTTTTTTTCAATTTTCGTTTTTCTGATACGGGCGGGTGGGGACGCTGGCTATCAAAAATTTATTTAAATAAATTCTTATTAGTCACATTTTAAAAAGCATTAATCCCTCTTTAATTTGCGACCAAGAAACAAAGAATTGGTCAAAAATTATTCGAGTTATGAATTTTTTTCCGATTTTTTTTTTCAATTTTCGTTTTTCTGATACGGGCGGGTGGGGACGCTGGCTATCAAAAATTTATTTAAAAAATTCTTATTGGTCCAATGAAAAGAAGCATTAATCCCTCTTTAATTTGCGACCAAGAAACAAAGAATATGTCAAAAATCATTCGAGTTATGAATTTTTTTCCAATTTTTTCCCAATTTTCGTTTTTCTGATACGGGCGGGTGAGGACGCTGGCTATCAAAAATTTATTTAAAAAATTCTTATTGGTCACATTTTAAAAAGCATTAATCCCTCTTTAATTTGCGACCAAGAAACAAAGAATTGGTCAAAAATTATTCGAGTTATGAATTTTTTTCCGATTTTTTTTTCAATTTTCGTTTTTCTGATACGGGCGGGTGGGGACGCTGGCTATCAAAAATTTATTTAAATAAATTCTTATTAGTCACATTTTAAAAAGCATTAATCCCTCTTTAATTTGCGACCAAGAAACAAAGAATTGGTCAAAAATTATTCGAGTTATGAATTTTTTTCCGATTTTTTTTTCAATTTTCGTTTTTCTGATACGGGCGGGTGGGGACGCTGGCTATCAAAAATTTATTTAAAAAATTCTTATTGGTCTCATTTTAAAAAGCATTAATCCCTCTTTAATTTGCGACCAAGAAACAAAGAATATGTCAAAAATCATTCGAGTTATGAAATTTTTTCCAATTTTTTCCCAATTTTCGTTTTTCTGATACGGGCGGGTGGGGACGCTGTCTATCAAAAATTTATTTAAAAAAATCTTATT
The DNA here is from genome assembly GCA_032872505.1 of Leptopilina syphax. Taxonomy (NCBI): domain Eukaryota; kingdom Metazoa; phylum Arthropoda; class Insecta; order Hymenoptera; family Figitidae; genus Leptopilina; species Leptopilina syphax. The sequence goes on from JAVJHT010000041.1 coordinate 17,902, forward strand.
GGTCACATTTTAAAAAGCATTAATCTCTCTTTAATTTGCGACCAAGAAACAAAGAATTGGTCAAAAATTATTCGAGTTATGAATTTTTTTCCGATTTTTTTTTCAATTTTCGTTTTTCTGATACGGGCGGGTGGGGACGCTGGCTATCAAAAATTTATTTAAAAAATTTTTATTGGTCCATTGAAAAGAATCATTAATCCCTCTTTAATTTGCGACCAAGAAACAAAGAATTGGTCAAAAATTATTCGAGTTATGAATTTTTTTCCGATTTTTTTTTTCAATTTTCGTTTTTCTGATACGGGCGGGTGGGGACGCTGGCTATCAAAAATTTATTTAAAAAATTCTTATTGGTCACATTTTAAAAAGCATTAATCCCTCTTTAATTTGCGACCAAGAAACAAAGAATTGGTCAAAAATTATTCGAGTTTTGAATTTTTTTCCGATTTTTTTTTCAATTTTCGTTTTTCTGATACGGGCGGGTGGGGACGCTGGCTATCAAAAATTTATTTAAAAAATTCTTATTGGTCACATTTTAAAAAGCATTAATCCCTCTTTAATTTGCGACCAAGAAACAAAGAATTGGTCAAAAATTATTCGAGTTATGAATTTTTTTCCGATTTTTTTTTCAATTTTCGTTTTTCTGATACGGGCGGGTGGGGACGCTGGCTATCAAAAATTTATTTAAAAAATTCTTATTGGTCACATTTTAAAAAGCATTAATCCCTCTTTAATTTGCGACCAAGAAACAAAGAATTGGTCAAAAATTATTCGAGTTATGAATTTTTTTCCGATTTTTTTTTCAATTTTCGTTTTTCTGATACGGGCGGGTGGGGACGCTGGCTATCAAAAATTTATTTAAAAAATTCTTATTGGTCCAATGAAAAGAAGCATTAATCCCTCTTTAATTTGCGACCAAGAAACAAAGAATTGGTCAAAAATTATTCGAGTTATGAATTTTTTTCCGATTTTTTTTTCAATTTTCGTTTTTCTGATACGGGCGGGTGGGGACGCTGGCTATCAAAAATTTATTTAAAAAATTCTTATTGGTCACATTTTAAAAAGCATTAATCCCTCTTTAATTTGCGACCAAGAAACAAAGAATTGGTCAAAAATTATTCGAGTTATGAATTTTTTTCCGATTTTTTTTTCAATTTTCGTTTTTCTGATACGGGCGGGTGGGGACGCTGGCTATCAAAAATTTATTTAAAAAATTCTTATTGGACACATTTTAAAAAGCATTAATCCCTCTTTAATTTGCGACCAAGAAACAAAGAATTGGTCAAAAATTATTCGAGTTATGAATTTTTTTCCGATTTTTTTTTCAATTTTCGTTTTTCTGATACGGGCGGGTGGGGACGCTGGCTATCAAAAATTTATTTAAAAAATTCTTATTGGTCACATTTTAAAAAGCATTAATCCCTCTTTAATTTGCGACCAAGAAACAAAGAATTGGTCAAAAATTATTCGAGTTATGAATTTTTTTCCGATTTTTTTTTCAATTTTCGTTTTTCTGATACGGGCGGGTGGGGACGCTGGCTATCAAAAATTTATTTAAATAAATTCTTATTAGTCACATTTTAAAAAGCATTAATCCCTCTTTAATTTGCGACCAAGAAACAAAGAATTGGTCAAAAATTATTCGAGTTATGAATTTTTTTCCGATTTTTTTTTCAATTTTCGTTTTTCTGATACGGGCGGGTGGGGACGCTGGCTATCAAAAATTTATTTAAAAAATTCTTATTGGTCTCATTTTAAAAAGCATTAATCCCTCTTTAATTTGCGACCAAGAAACAAAGAATATGTCAAAAATCATTCGAGTTATGAAATTTTTTTCCAATTTTTTCCCAATTTTCGTTTTTCTGATACGGGCGGGTGGGGACGCTGTCTATCAAAAATTTATTTAAAAAATTCTTATTGGTCACATTTTAAAAAGCATTAATCTCTCTTTAATTTGCGACCAAGAAACAAAGAATTGGTCAAAAATTATTCGAGTTATGAATTTTTTTCCGATTTTTTTTTCAATTTTCGTTTTTCTGATAAGGGCGGGTGGGGACGCTGGCTATCAAAAATTTATTTAAAAAATTCTTATTGGTCACATTTTAAAAAGCATTAATCCCTCTTTAATTTGCGACCAAGAAACAAAGAAAATGTCAAAAATCATTCGAGTTATGAATTTTTTTTCCGATTTTTTTTTCAATTTTCGTTTTTTCTGATACGGGCGGGTGGGGACGCTGGCTATCAAAAATTTATTTAAAAAATTCTTATTGGTCACATTTTAAAAAGCATTAATCCCTCTTTAATTTGCGACCAAGAAACAAAGAATTGGTCAAAAATTATTCGAGTTATGAATTTTTTTCCGATTTTTTTTTCAATTTTCGTTTTTCTGATACGGGCGGGTGGGGACGCTGGCTATCAAAAATTTATTTAAATAAATTCTTATTAGTCACATTTTAAAAAGCATTAATCCCTCTTTAATTTGCGACCAAGAAACAAAGAATTGGTCAAAAATTATTCGAGTTATGAATTTTTTTCCGATTTTTTTTTCAATTTTCGTTTTTCTGATACGGGCGGGTGGGGACGCTGGCTATCAAAAATTTATTTAAAAAATTCTTATTGGTCTCATTTTAAAAAGCATTAATCCCTCTTTAATTTGCGACCAAGAAACAAAGAATATGTCAAAAATCATTCGAGTTATGAAATTTTTTTCCAATTTTTTCCCAATTTTCGTTTTTCTGATACGGGCGGGTGGGGACGCTGTCTATCAAAAATTTATTTAAAAAATTCTTATTGGTCACATTTTAAAAAGCATTAATCTCTCTTTAATTTGCGACCAAGAAACAAAGAATTGGTCAAAAATTATTCGAGTTATGAATTTTTTTCCGATTTTTTTTTCAATTTTCGTTTTTCTGATACGGGCGGGTGGGGACGCTGGCTATCAAAAATTTATTTAAAAAATTTTTATTGGTCCATTGAAAAGAAGCATTAATCCCTCTTTAATTTGCGACCAAGAAACAAAGAATTGGTCAAAAATTATTCGAGTTATGAATTTTTTTCCGATTTTTTTTTTCAATTTTCGTTTTTCTGATACGGGCGGGTGGGGACGCTGGCTATCAAAAATTTATTTAAAAAATTCTTATTGGTCACATTTTAAAAAGCATTAATCCCTCTTTAATTTGCGACCAAGAAACAAAGAATTGGTCAAAAATTATTCGAGTTTTGAATTTTTTTCCGATTTTTTTTTCAATTTTCGTTTTTCTGATACGGGCGGGTGGGGACGCTGGCTATCAAAAATTTATTTAAAAAATTCTTATTGGTCACATTTTAAAAAGCATTAATCCCTCTTTAATTTGCGACCAAGAAACAAAGAATTGGTCAAAAATTATTCGAGTTATGAATTTTTTTCCGATTTTTTTTTCAATTTTCGTTTTTCTGATACGGGCGGGTGGGGACGCTGGCTATCAAAAATTTATTTAAAAAATTCTTATTGGTCACATTTTAAAAAGCATTAATCCCTCTTTAATTTGCGACCAAGAAACAAAGAATTGGTCAAAAATTATTCGAGTTATGAATTTTTTTCCGATTTTTTTTTCAATTTTCGTTTTTCTGATACGGGCGGGTGGGGACGCTGGCTATCAAAAATTTATTTAAAAAATTCTTATTGGTCCAATGAAAAGAAGCATTAATCCCTCTTTAATTTGCGACCAAGAAACAAAGAATTGGTCAAAAATTATTCGAGTTTTGAATTTTTTTCCGATTTTTTTTTCAATTTTCGTTTTTCTGATACGGGCGGGTGGGGACGCTGGCTATCAAAAATTTATTTAAAAAATTCTTATTGGTCACATTTTAAAAAGCATTAATCCCTCTTTAATTTGCGACCAAGAAACAAAGAATTGGTCAAAAATTATTCGAGTTATGAATTTTTTTCAGATTTTTTTTTCAATTTTCGTTTTTCTGATACGGGCGGGTGGGGACGCTGGCTATCAAAAATTTATTTAAAAAATTCTTATTGGTCCAATGAAAAGAAGCATTAATCCCTCTTTAATTTGCGACCAAGAAACAAAGAATATGTCAAAAATCATTCGAGTTATGAATTTTTTTCCAATTTTTTCCCAATTTTCGTTTTTCTGATACGGGCGGGTGGGGACGCTGGCTATCAAAAATTTATTTAAAAAATTCTTATTGGTCACATTTTAAAAAGCATTAATCCCTCTTTAATTTGCGACCAAGAAACAAAGAATTGGTCAAAAATTATTCGAGTTATGAATTTTTTTCAGATTTTTTTTTCAATTTTCGTTTTTCTGATACGGGCGGGTGGGGACGCTGGCTATCAAAAATTTATTTAAAAAATTCTTATTGGTCCAATGAAAAGAAGCATTAATCCCTCTTTAATTTGCGACCAAGAAACAAAGAATATGTCAAAAATCATTCGAGTTATGAATTTTTTTCCAATTTTTTCCCAATTTTCGTTTTTCTGATACGGGCGGGTGGGGACGCTGGCTATCAAAAATTTATTTAAAAAATTCTTATTGGTCACATTTTAAAAAGCATTAATCCCTCTTTAATTTGCGACCAAGAAACAAAGAATTGGTCAAAAATTATTCGAGTTATGAATTTTTTTCAGATTTTTTTTTCAATTTTCGTTTTTCTGATACGGGCGGGTGGGGACGCTGGCTATCAAAAATTTATTTAAAAAATTCTTATTGGTCCAATGAAAAGAAGCATTAATCCCTCTTTAATTTGCGACCAAGAAACAAAGAATATGTCAAAAATCATTCGAGTTATGAATTTTTTTCCGATTTTTTCCCAATTTTCGTTTTTCTGATACGGGCGGGTGGGGACGCTGGCTATCAAAAATTTATTTAAAAAATTCTTATTGGTCACATTTTAAAAAGCATTAATCCCTCTTTAATTTGCGACCAAGAAACAAAGAATTGGTCAAAAATTATTCGAGTTATGAATTTTTTTCCGATTTTTTTTTCAATTTTCGTTTTTCTGATACGGGCGGGTGGGGACGCTGGCTATCAAAAATTTATTTAAAAAATTCTTATTGGTCACATTTTAAAAAGCATTAATCCCTCTTTAATTTGCGACCAAGAAACAAAGAATTGGTCAAAAATTATTCGAGTTATGAATTTTTTTCCGATTTTTTTTTCAATTTTCGTTTTTCTGATACGGGCGGGTGGGGACGCTGGCTATCAAAAATTTATTTAAATAAAATTCTTATTGGTCACATTTTAAAAAGCATTAATCCCTCTTTAATTTGCGACCAAGAAACAAAGAATTGGTCAAAAATTATTCGAGTTATGAATTTTTTTCCGATTTTTTTTTCAATTTTCGTTTTTCTGATACGGGCGGGTGGGGACGCTGGCTATCAAAAATTTATTTAAAAAATTCTTATTGGTCACATTTTAAAAAGCATTAATCCCTCTTTAATTTGCGACCAAGAAACAAAGAATTGGTCAAAAATTATTCGAGTTATGAATTTTTTTCCGATTTTTTTTTCAATTTTCGTTTTTCTGATACGGGCGGGTGGGGACGCTGGCTATCAAAAATTTATTTAAAAAATTCTTATTGGTCACAATGAAAAGAAGCATTAATCCCTCTTTAATTTGCGACCAAGAAACAAAGAATTGGTCAAAAATTATTCGAGTTATGAATTTTTTTCCGATTTTTTTTTCAATTTTCGTTTTTCTGATACGGGCGGGTGGGGACGCTGGCTATCAAAAATTTATTTAAAAAATTCTTATTGGTCACATTTTAAAAAGCATTAATCCCTCTTTAATTTGCGACCAAGAAACAAAGAATTGGTCAAAAATTATTCGAGTTATGAATTTTTTTCCGATTTTTTTTTCAATTTTCGTTTTTCTGATACGGGCGGGTGGGGACGCTGGCTATCAAAAATTTATTTAAAAAATTCTTATTGGTCACATTTTAAAAAGCATTAATCCCTCTTTAATTTGCGACCAAGAAACAAAGAATTGGTCAAAAATTATTCGAGTTATGAATTTTTTTCCGATTTTTTTTTCAATTTTCGTTTTTCTGATACGGGCGGGTGGGGACGCTGGCTATCAAAAATTTATTTAAAAAATTCTTATTGGTCACAATGAAAAGAAGCATTAATCCCTCTTTAATTTGCGACCAAGAAACAAAGAATTGGTCAAAAATTATTCGAGTTATGAATTTTTTTCCGATTTTTTTTTCAATTTTCGTTTTTCTGATACGGGCGGGTGGGGACGCTGGCTATCAAAAATTTATTTAAAAAATTCTTATTGGTCCATTGAAAAAAGCATTAATCCCTCTTTAATTTGCGACCAAGAAACAAAGAATTGGTCAAAAATCATTCGAGTTATGAATTTTTTTCCGATTTTTTTTCAATTTTCGTTTTTCTGATACGGGCGGGTGGGGACGCTGGCTATCAAAAATTTATTTAAAAAATTCTTATTGGTCACATTTTAAAGAAGCATTAATCCCTCTTTAATTTGCGACCAAGAAACAAAGAATTGGTCAAATATTATTCGAGTTATGAATTTTTTTTCCGATTTTTTTTTCAATTTTCGTTTTTCTGATACGGGCGGGTGGGGACGCTGGCTATCAAAAATTTATTTAAATAAATTCTTATTAGTCACATTTTAAAAAAGCATTAATCCCTCTTTAATTTGCGACCAAGAAACAAAGAATTGGTCAAAAATTATTCGAGTTATGAATTTTTTTCCGATTTTTTTTTCAATTTTCGTTTTTCTGATACGGGCGGGTGGGGACGCTGGCTATCAAAAATTTATTTAAAAAATTCTTATTGGTCACATTTTAAAAAGCATTAATCCCTCTTTAATTTGCGACCAAGAAACAAAGAATTGGTCAAAAATTATTCGAGTTATGAATTTTTTTCCGATTTTTTTTTCAATTTTCGTTTTTCTGATACGGGCGGGTGGGGACGCTGGCTATCAAAAATTTATTTAAAAAATTCTTATTGGTCCAATGAAAAGAAGCATTAATCCCTCTTTAATTTGCGACCAAGAAACAAAGAATTGGTCAAAAATTATTCGAGTTATGAATTTTTTTCCGATTTTTTTTTCAATTTTCGTTTTTCTGATACGGGCGGGTGGGGACGCTGGCTATCAAAAATTTATTTAAAAAATTCTTATTGGACACATTTTAAAAAGCATTAATCCCTCTTTAATTTGCGACCAAGAAACAAAGAATTGGTCAAAAATTATTCGAGTTATGAATTTTTTTCCGATTTTTTTTTCAATTTTCGTTTTTCTGATACGGGCGGGTGGGGACGCTGGCTATCAAAAATTTATTTAAAAAATTCTTATTGGTCACATTTTAAAAAAGCATTAATCCCTCTTTAATTTGCGACCAAGAAACAAAGAATTGGTCAAAAATTATTCGAGTTATGAATTTTTTTCCGATTTTTTTTTCAATTTTCGTTTTTCTGATACGGGCGGGTGGGGACGCTGGCTATCAAAAATTTATTTAAAAAATTCTTATTGGTCCAATGAAAAGAAGCATTAATCCCTCTTTAATTTGCGACCAAGAAACAAAGAATTGGTCAAAAATTATTCGAGTTTTGAATTTTTTTCCGATTTTTTTTTTCAATTTTCGTTTTTCTGATACGGGCGGGTGGGGACGCTGGCTATCAAAAATTTATTTAAATAAATTCTTATTGGTCACATTTTAAAAAGCATTAATCCCTCTTTAATTTGCGACCAAGAAACAAAGAATTGGTCAAAAATTATTCGAGTTATGAATTTTTTTTTTTTTCAATTTTCGTTTTTCTGATACGGGCGGGTGGGGACGCTGGCTATCAAAAATTTATTTAAAAAATTCTTATTGGTCACATTTTAAAAAGCATTAATCCCTCTTTAATTTGCGACCAAGAAACAAAGAATTGGTCAAAAATTATTCGAGTTATGAATTTTTTTCCGATTTTTTTTTCAATTTTCGTTTTTCTGATACGGGCGGGTGGGGACGCTGGCTATCAAAAATTTATTTAAAAAATTCTTATTAGTCACATTTTAAAAAGCATTAATCCCTCTTTAATTTGCGACCAAGAAACAAAGAATTGGTCAAAAATTATTCGAGTTATGAATTTTTTTCCGATTTTTTTCCCAATTTTCGTTTTTCTGATGCGGGCGGGTGGGGACGCTGGCTATCAAAAATTTATTTAAAAAATTCTTATTGGTCACATTTTAAAAAGCATTAATCCCTCTTTAATTTGCGACCAAGAAACAAAGAAAATGTCAAAAATCATTCGAGTTATGAATTTTTTTCCGATTTTTTTTTCAATTTTCGTTTTTCTGATACGGGCGGGTGGGGACGCTGGCTATCAAAAATTTATTTAAAAAATTCTTATTGGTCACATTTTAAAAAGCATTAATCCCTCTTTAATTTGCGACCAAGAAACAAAGAATTGGTCAAAAATTATTCGAGTTATGAATTTTTTTCCGATTTTTTTTTCAATTTTCGTTTTTCTGATACGGGCGGGTGGGGACGCTGGCTATCAAAAATTTATTTAAATAAATTCTTATTAGTCACATTTTAAAAAGCATTAATCCCTCTTTAATTTGCGACCAAGAAACAAAGAATTGGTCAAAAATTATTCGAGTTATGAATTTTTTTCCGATTTTTTTTTCAATTTTCGTTTTTCTGATACGGGCGGGTGGGGACGCTGGCTATCAAAAATTTATTTAAAAAATTCTTATTGGTCTCATTTTAAAAAGCATTAATCCCTCTTTAATTTGCGACCAAGAAACAAAGAATATGTCAAAAATCATTCGAGTTATGAATTTTTTTCCGATTTTTTTTTCAATTTTCGTTTTTCTGATACGGGCGGGTGGGGACGCTGGCTATCAAAAATTTATTTAAAAAATTTTTATTGGTCCATTGAAAAAAAGCATTAATCCCTCTTTAATTTGCGACCAAGAAACAAAGAATTGGTCAAAAATTATTCGAGTTATGAATTTTTTTCCGATTTTTTTTTTCAATTTTCGTTTTTCTGATACGGGCGGGTGGGGACGCTGGCTATCAAAAATTTATTTAAAAAATTCTTATTGGTCACATTTTAAAAAGCATTAATCCCTCTTTAATTTGCGACCAAGAAACAAAGAATTGGTCAAAAATTATTCGAGTTTTGAATTTTTTTCCGATTTTTTTTTCAATTTTCGTTTTTCTGATACGGGCGGGTGGGGACGCTGGCTATCAAAAATTTATTTAAAAAATTCTTATTGGTCACATTTTAAAAAGCATTAATCCCTCTTTAATTTGCGACCAAGAAACAAAGAATTGGTCAAAAATTATTCGAGTTATGAATTTTTTTCCGATTTTTTTTTCAATTTTCGTTTTTCTGATACGGGCGGGTGGGGACGCTGGCTATCAAAAATTTATTTAAAAAATTCTTATTGGTCACATTTTAAAAAGCATTAATCCCTCTTTAATTTGCGACCAAGAAACAAAGAATTGGTCAAAAATTATTCGAGTTATGAATTTTTTTCCGATTTTTTTTTCAATTTTCGTTTTTCTGATACGGGCGGGTGGGGACGCTGGCTATCAAAAATTTATTTAAATAAATTCTTATTAGTCACATTTTAAAAAGCATTAATCCCTCTTTAATTTGCGACCAAGAAACAAAGAATTAGTCAAAAATTATTCGAGTTATGAATTTTTTTTCCGATTTTTTTTTCAATTTTCGTTTTTCTGATACGGGCGGGTGGGGACGCTGGCTATCAAAAATTTATTTAAATAAATTCTTATTAGTCACATTTTAAAAAGCATTAATCCCTCTTTAATTTGCGACCAAGAAACAAAGAATTGGTCAAAAATTATTCGAGTTATGAATTTTTTTCCGATTTTTTTTTCAATTTTCGTTTTTCTGATACGGGCGGGTGGGGACGCTGGCTATCAAAAATTTATTTAAAAAATTCTTATTGGTCCAATGAAAAGAAGCATTAATCCCTCTTTAATTTGCGACCAAGAAACAAAGAATATGTCAAAAATCATTCGAGTTATGAATTTTTTTCCAATTTTTTCCCAATTTTCGTTTTTCTGATACGGGCGGGTGGGGACGCTGTCTATCAAAAATTTATTTAAAAAATTCTTATTGGTCACATTTTAAAAAGCATTAATCTCTCTTTAATTTGCGACCAAGAAACAAAGAATTGGTCAAAAATTATTCGAGTTATGAATTTTTTTCCGATTTCTTTTTCAATTTTCGTTTTTCTGATACGGGCGGGTGGGGACGCTGGCTATCAAAAATTTATTTAAAAAATTTTTTATTGGTCCATTGAAAAGAAGCATTAATCCCTCTTTAATTTGCGACCAAGAAACAAAGAATTGGTCAAAAATTATTCGAGTTATGAATTTTTTTCCGATTTTTTTTTTTCAATTTTCGTTTTTCTGATACGGGCGGGTGGGGACGCTGGCTATCAAAAATTTATTTAAAAAATTCTTATTGGTCACATTTTAAAAAGCATTAATCCCTCTTTAATTTGCGACCAAGAAACAAAGAATTGGTCAAAAATTATTCGAGTTTTGAATTTTTTTCCGATTTTTTTTTCAATTTTCGTTTTTCTGATACGGGCGGGTGGGGACGCTGGCTATCAAAAATTTATTTAAAAAATTCTTATTGGTCACATTTTAAAAAGCATTAATCCCTCTTTAATTTGCGACCAAGAAACAAAGAATTGGTCAAAAATTATTCGAGTTATGAATTTTTTTCCGATTTTTTTTTCAATTTTCGTTTTTCTGATACGGGCGGGTGGGGACGCTGGCTATCAAAAATTTATTTAAAAAATTCTTATTGGTCACATTTTAAAAAGCATTAATCCCTCTTTAATTTGCGACCAAGAAACAAAGAATTGGTCAAAAATTATTCGAGTTATGAATTTTTTTCCGATTTTTTTTCAATTTTCGTTTTTCTGATACGGGCGGGTGGGGACGCTGGCTATCAAAAATTTATTTAAAAAATTCTTATTGGTCCAATGAAAAGAAGCATTAATCCCTCTTTAATTTGCGACCAAGAAACAAAGAATTGGTCAAAAATTATTCGAGTTTTGAATTTTTTTCCGATTTTTTTTTCAATTTTCGTTTTTCTGATACGGGCGGGTGGGTGGGGACGCTGGCTATCAAAAATTTATTTAAAAAATTCTTATTGGTCCAATAAAAAGAAGCATTAATCCCTCTTTAATTTGCGACCAAGAAACAAAGAATATGTCAAAAATCATTCGAGTTATGAATTTTTTTCCAATTTTTTCCCAATTTTCGTTTTTCTGATACGGGCGGGTGGGGACGCTGGCTATCAAAAATTTATTTAAAAAATTCTTATTGGTCACATTTTAAAAAGCATTAATCCCTCTTTAATTTGCGACCAAGAAACAAAGAATTGGTCAAAAATTATTCGAGTTATGAATTTTTTTCAGATTTTTTTTTCAATTTTCGTTTTTTCTGATACGGGCGGGTGGGGACGCTGGCTATCAAAAATTTATTTAAAAAATTCTTATTGGTCCAATGAAAAGAAGCATTAATCCCTCTTTAATTTGCGACCAAGAAACAAAGAATATGTCAAAAATCATTCGAGTTATGAATTTTTTTCCGATTTTTTTCCCAATTTTCGTTTTTCTGATACGGGCGGGTGGGGACGCTGGCTATCGAAAATTTATTTAAAAAATTCTTATTGGTCACATTTTAAAAAGCATTAATCCCTCTTTAATTTGCGACCAAGAAACAAAGAATTGGTCAAATATTATTCGAGTTATGAATTTTTTTCCGATTTTTTTTTCAATTTTCGTTTTTCTGATACGGGCGGGTGGGGACGCTGGCTATCAAAAATTTATTTAAATAAATTCTTATTAGTCACATTTTAAAAAGCATTAATCCCTCTTTAATTTGCGACCAAGAAACAAAGAATTGGTCAAAAATTATTCGAGTTATGAATTTTTTTCCGATTTTTTTTTTCAATTTTCGTTTTTCTGATACGGGCGGGTGGGGACGCTGGCTATCAAAAATTTATTTAAAAAAATTCTTATTGGTCACATTTTAAAAAGCATTAATCCCTCTTTAATTTGCGACCAAGAAACAAAGAATTGGTCAAAAATTATTCGAGTTATGAATTTTTTTCCGATTTTTTTTCAATTTTCGTTTTTTCTGATACGGGCGGGTGGGGACGCTGGCTATCAAAAATTTATTTAAAAAATTCTTATTGGTCCAATGAAAAGAAGCATTAATCCCTCTTTAATTTGCGACCAAGAAACAAAGAATTGGTCAAAAATTATTCGAGTTATGAATTTTTTTCCGATTTTTTTTTCAATTTTCGTTTTTCTGATACGGGCGGGTGGGGACGCTGGCTATCAAAAATTTATTTAAAAAATTCTTATTGGACACATTTTAAAAAAGCATTAATCCCTCTTTAATTTGCGACCAAGAAACAAAGAATTGGTCAAAAATTATTCGAGTTATGAATTTTTTTCCGATTTTTTTTTCAATTTTCGTTTTTTCTGATACGGGCGGGTGGGGACGCTGGCTATCAAAAATTTATTTAAAAAATTCTTATTGGTCACATTTTTTAAAAAGCATTAATCCCTCTTTAATTTGCGACCAAGAAACAAAGAATTGGTCAAAAATTATTCGAGTTATGAATTTTTTTCCGATTTTTTTTTCAATTTTCGTTTTTCTGATACGGGCGGGTGGGGACGCTGGCTATCAAAAATTTATTTAAAAAATTCTTATTGGTCCAATGAAAAGAAGCATTAATCCCTCTTTAATTTGCGACCAAGAAACAAAGAATTGGTCAAAAATTATTCGAGTTTTGAATTTTTTTCCGATTTTTTTTTCAATTTTCGTTTTTCTGATACGGGCGGGTGGGGACGCTGGCTATCAAAAATTTATTTAAAAAATTCTTATTGGTCACATTTTAAAAAGCATTAATCCCTCTTTAATTTGCGACCAAGAAACAAAGAATTGGTCAAAAATTATTCGAGTTATGAATTTTTTTTTCAATTTTCGTTTTTCTGATACGGGCGGGTGGGGACGCTGGCTATCAAAAATTTATTTAAAAAATTCTTATTGGTCACATTTTAAAAAGCATTAATCCCTCTTTAATTTGCGACCAAGAAACAAAGAATTGGTCAAAAATTATTCGAGTTATGAATTTTTTTCCGATTTTTTTTTCAATTTTCGTTTTTCTGATACGGGCGGGTGGGGACGCTGGCTATCAAAAATTTATTTAAATAAATTCTTATTAGTCACATTTTAAAAAGCATTAATCCCTCTTTAATTTGCGACCAAGAAACAAAGAATTGGTCAAAAATTATTCGAGTTATGAATTTTTTTCCGATTTTTTTCCCAATTTTCGTTTTTCTGATGCGGGCGGGTGGGGACGCTGGCTATCAAAAATTTATTTAAAAAATTCTTATTGGTCACATTTTAAAAAGCATTAATCCCTCTTTAATTTGCGACCAAGAAACAAAGAAAATGTCAAAAATCATTCGAGTTATGAATTTTTTTCCGATTTTTTTTTCAATTTTCGTTTTTCTGATACGGGCGGGTGGGGACGCTGGCTATCAAAAATTTATTTAAAAAATTCTTATTGGTCACATTTTAAAAAGCATTAATCCCTCTTTAATTTGCGACCAAGAAACAAAGAATTGGTCAAAAATTATTCGAGTTATGAATTTTTTTTCCGATTTTTTTTTCAATTTTCGTTTTTCTGATACGGGCGGGTGGGGACGCTGGCTATCAAAAATTTATTTAAATAAATTCTTATTAGTCACATTTTAAAAAGCATTAATCCCTCTTTAATTTGCGACCAAGAAACAAAGAATTGGTCAAAAATTATTCGAGTTATGAATTTTTTTCCGATTTTTTTTTCAATTTTCGTTTTTCTGATACGGGCGGGTGGGGACGCTGGCTATCAAAAATTTATTTAAAAAATTCTTATTGGTCTCATTTTAAAAAGCATTAATCCCTCTTTAATTTGCGACCAAGAAACAAAGAATATGTCAAAAATCATTCGAGTTATGAATTTTTTTCCGATTTTTTTTTCAATTTTCGTTTTTCTGATACGGGCGGGTGGGGACGCTGGCTATCAAAAATTTATTTAAAAAATTTTTATTGGTCCATTGAAAAGAAGCATTAATCCCTCTTTAATTTGCGACCAAGAAACAAAGAATTGGTCAAAAATTATTCGAGTTATGAATTTTTTTCCGATTTTTTTTTTCAATTTTCGTTTTTCTGATACGGGCGGGTGGGGACGCTGGCTATCAAAAATTTATTTAAAAAATTCTTATTGGTCACATTTTAAAAAGCATTAATCCCTCTTTAATTTGCGACCAAGAAACAAAGAATTGGTCAAAAATTATTCGAGTTTTGAATTTTTTTCCGATTTTTTTTTCAATTTTCGTTTTTCTGATACGGGCGGGTGGGGACGCTGGCTATCAAAAATTTATTTAAAAAATTCTTATTGGTCACATTTTTAAAAAAGCATTAATCCCTCTTTAATTTGCGACCAAGAAACAAAGAATTGGTCAAAAATTATTCGAGTTATGAATTTTTTTCCGATTTTTTTTTCAATTTTCGTTTTTCTGATACGGGCGGGTGGGGACGCTGGCTATCAAAAATTTATTTAAAAAATTCTTATTGGTCACATTTTAAAAAGCATTAATCCCTCTTTAATTTGCGACCAAGAAACAAAGAATTGGTCAAAAATTATTCGAGTTATGAATTTTTTTCCGATTTTTTTTTCAATTTTCGTTTTTCTGATACGGGCGGGTGGGGACGCTGGCTATCAAAAATTTATTTAAATAAATTCTTATTAGTCACATTTTAAAAAGCATTAATCCCTCTTTAATTTGCGACCAAGAAACAAAGAATTGGTCAAAAATTATTCGAGTTATGAATTTTTTTCCGATTTTTTTTTCAATTTTCGTTTTTCTGATACGGGCGGGTGGGGACGCTGGCTATCAAAAATTTATTTAAATAAATTCTTATTAGTCACATTTTAAAAAGCATTAATCCCTCTTTAATTTGCGACCAAGAAACAAAGAATTGGTCAAAAATTATTCGAGTTATGAATTTTTTTCCGATTTTTTTTTCAATTTTCGTTTTTCTGATACGGGCGGGTGGGGACGCTGGCTATCAAAAATTTATTTAAAAAATTCTTATTGGTCCAATGAAAAGAAGCATTAATCCCTCTTTAATTTGCGACCAAGAAACAAAGAATATGTCAAAAATCATTCGAGTTATGAATTTTTTTCCAATTTTTTCCCAATTTTCGTTTTTCTGATACGGGCGGGTGAGGACGCTGGCTATCAAAAATTTATTTAAAAAATTCTTATTGGTCACATTTTAAAAAGCATTAATCCCTCTTTAATTTGCGACCAAGAAACAAAGAATTGGTCAAAAATTATTCGAGTTATGAATTTTTTTCCGATTTTTTTTTTCAATTTTCGTTTTTCTGATACGGGCGGGTGGGGACGCTGGCTATCAAAAATTTATTTAAATAAATTCTTATTAGTCACATTTTAAAAAGCATTAATCCCTCTTTAATTTGCGACCAAGAAACAAAGAATTGGTCAAAAATTATTCGAGTTATGAATTTTTTTTCCGATTTTTTTTTCAATTTTCGTTTTTCTGATACGGGCGGGTGGGGACGCTGGCTATCAAAAATTTATTTAAAAAATTCTTATTGGTCTCATTTTAAAAAGCATTAATCCCTCTTTAATTTGCGACCAAGAAACAAAGAATATGTCAAAAATCATTCGAGTTATGAAATTTTTTCCAATTTTTTCCCAATTTTCGTTTTTCTGATACGGGCGGGTGGGGACGCTGTCTATCAAAAATTTATTTAAAAAAATCTTATTGGTCACATTTTAAAAAGCATTAATCTCTCTTTAATTTGCGACCAAGAAACAAAGAATTGGTCAAAAATTATTCGAGTTATGAATTTTTTTCCGATTTTTTTTTCAATTTTCGTTTTTCTGATACGGGCGGGTGGGGACGCTGGCTATCAAAAATTTATTTAAAAAATTTTTATTGGTCCATTGAAAAGAATCATTAATCCCTCTTTAATTTGCGACCAAGAAACAAAGAATTGGTCAAAAATTATTCGAGTTATGAATTTTTTTCCGATTTTTTTTTTCAATTTTCGTTTTTCTGATACGGGCGGGTGGGGACGCTGGCTATCAAAAATTTATTTAAAAAATTCTTATTGGTCACATTTTAAAAAGCATTAATCCCTCTTTAATTTGCGACCAAGAAACAAAGAATTGGTCAAAAATTATTCGAGTTTTGAATTTTTTTCCGATTTTTTTTTCAATTTTCGTTTTTCTGATACGGGCGGGTGGGGACGCTGGCTATCAAAAATTTATTTAAAAAATTCTTATTGGTCACATTTTAAAAAGCATTAATCCCTCTTTAATTTGCGACCAAGAAACAAAGAATTGGTCAAAAATTATTCGAGTTATGAATTTTTTTTCCGATTTTTTTTTCAATTTTCGTTTTTCTGATACGGGCGGGTGGGGACGCTGGCTATCAAAAATTTATTTAAAAAATTCTTATTGGTCACATTTTAAAAAGCATTAATCCCTCTTTAATTTGCGACCAAGAAACAAAGAATTGGTCAAAAATTATTCGAGTTATGAATTTTTTTCCGATTTTTTTCCCAATTTTCGTTTTTCTGATACGGGCGGGTGGGGACGCTGGCTATCAAAAATTTATTTAAAAAATTCTTATTGGTCACATTTTAAAAAGCATTAATCCCTCTTTAATTTGCGACCAAGAAACAAAGAAAATGTCAAAAATCATTCGAGTTATGAATTTTTTTCCGATTTTTTTTTCAATTTTCGTTTTTCTGATACGGGCGGGTGGGGACGCTGGCTATCAAAAATTTATTTAAAAAATTCTTATTGGTCACATTTTAAAAAGCATTAATCCCTCTTTAATTTGCGACCAAGAAACAAAGAATTGGTCAAAAATTATTCGAGTTATGAATTTTTTTCCGATTTTTTTTTCAATTTTCGTTTTTCTGATACGGGCGGGTGGGGACGCTGGCTATCAAAAATTTATTTAAAAAATTCTTATTGGTCACATTTTAAAAAGCATTAATCCCTCTTTAATTTGCGACCAAGAAACAAAGAATTGGTCAAAAATTATTCGAGTTATGAATTTTTTTCCGATTTTTTTTTTCAATTTTCGTTTTTCTGATACGGGCGGGTGGGGACGCTGGCTATCAAAAATTTATTTAAAAAATTCTTATTGGTCACATTTTAAAAAAGCATTAATCCCTCTTTAATTTGCGAGCAAGGAACAAAGAATTGGTCAAAAATTATTCGAGTTATGAATTTTTTTCCGATTTTTTTCCCAATTTTCGTTTTTCTGATACGGGCGGGTGGGGACGCTGGCTATCAAAAATTTATTTAAAAAATTCTTATTGGTCACATTTTAAAAAGCATTAATCCCTCTTTAATTTGCGACCAAGAAACAAAGAAAATGTCAAAAATCATTCGAGTTATGAATTTTTTTCCGATTTTTTTTTTCAATTTTCGTTTTTCTGATACGGGCGGGTGGGGACGCTGGCTATCAAAAATTTATTTAAAAAATTCTTATTGGTCACATTTTAAAAAGCATTAATCCCTCTTTAAATTTGCGACCAAGAAACAAAGAATTGGTAAAAAATTATTCGAGTTATGAATTTTTTTCCGATTTTTTTTTCAATTTTCGTTTTTCTGATACGGGCGGGTGGGGACGCTGGCTATCAAAAATTTATTTAAAAAATTCTTATTGGTCCAATGAAAAGAAGCATTAATCCCTCTTTAATTTGCGACCAAGAAACAAAGAATATGTTAAAAATCATTCGAGTTATGAATTTTTTTCCAATTTTTTCCCAATTTTCGTTTTTCTGATACGGGCGGGTGAGGACGATGGCTATCAAAAATTTATTTAAAAAATTCTTATTGGTCACATTTTAAAAAAGCATTAATCCCTCTTTAATTTGCGACCAAGAAACAAAGAATTGGTCAAAAATTATTCGAGTTATGAATTTTTTTACCGATTTTTTTTTCAATTTTCGTTTTTCTGATACGGGCGGGTGGGGACGCTGGCTATCAAAAATTTATTTAAAAAATTCTTATTGGTCCAATGAAAAGAAGCATTAATCCCTCTTTAATTTGCGACCAAGAAACAAAGAATTGGTCAAAAATTATTCGAGTTATGAATTTTTTTCCGATTTTTTTTTCAATTTTCGTTTTTCTGATACGGGCGGGTGGGGACGCTGGCTATCAAAAATTTATTTAAAAAATTCTTATTGGTCACATTTTAAAAAGCATTAATCCCTCTTTAATTTGCGACCAAGAAACAAAGAATTGGTCAAAAATTATTCGAGTTATGAATTTTTTTCCGATTTTTTTTTCAATTTTCGTTTTTCTGATACGGGCGGGTGGGGACGCTGGCTATCAAAAATTTATTTAAAAAATTCTTATTGGTCACATTTTAAAAAGCATTAATCCCTCTTTAATTTGCGACCAAGAAACAAAGAATTGGTCAAAAATTATTCGAGTTATGAATTTTTTTCCGATTTTTTTTTCAATTTTCGTTTTTTCTGATACGGGCGGGTGGGGACGCTGGCTATCAAAAATTTATTTAAAAAATTCTTATTGGTCACATTTTAAAAAGCATTAATCCCTCTTTAATTTGCGACCAAGAAACAAAGAATTGGTCAAAAATTATTCGAGTTATGAATTTTTTTCCGATTTTTTTTTCAATTTTCGTTTTTCTGATACGGGCGGGTGGGGACGCTGGCTATCAAAAATTTATTTAAAAAATTCTTATTGGTCACATTTTAAAAAGCATTAATCCCTCTTTAATTTGCGAGCAAGGAACAAAGAATTGGTCAAAAATTATTCGAGTTATGAATTTTTTTCCGATTTTTTTCCCAATTTTCGTTTTTCTGATACGGGCGGGTGGGGACGCTGGCTATCAAAAATTTATTTAAAAAATTCTTATTGGTCACATTTTAAAAAGCATTAATCCCTCTTTAATTTGCGACCAAGAAACAAAGAAAATGTCAAAAATCATTCGAGTTATGAATTTTTTTCCGATTTTTTTTTCAATTTTCGTTTTTCTGATACGGGCGGGTGGGGACGCTGGCTATCAAAAATTTATTTAAAAAATTCTTATTGGTCACATTTTAAAAAGCATTAATCCCTCTTTAATTTGCGACCAAGAAACAAAGAATTGGTAAAAAATTATTCGAGTTATGAATTTTTTTCCGATTTTTTTTTCAATTTTCGTTTTTCTGATACGGGCGGGTGGGGACGCTGGCTATCAAAAATTTATTTAAAAAATTCTTATTGGTCACATTTTAAAAAGCATTAATCCCTCTTTAATTTGCGACCAAGAAACAAAGAATTGGTCAAAAATTATTCGAGTTATGAATTTTTTTCAGATTTTTTTTTCAATTTTCGTTTTTCTGATACGGGCGGGTGGGGACGCTGGCTATCAAAAATTTATTTAAAAAATTCTTATTGGTCCAATGAAAAGAAGCATTAATCCCTCTTTAATTTGCGACCAAGAAACAAAGAATATGTCAAAAATCATTCGAGTTATGAATTTTTTTCCAATTTTTTTCCCAATTTTCGTTTTTCTGATACGGGCAGGTGGGAACGCTGGCTATCAAAAATTTATTTAAAAAATTCTTATTGGTCACATTTTAAAAAGCATTAATCCCTCTTTAATTTGCGACCAAGAAACAAAGAATTGGTCAAAAATTATTCGAGTTATGAATTTTTTCCGATTTTTTTCCCAATTTTCGTTTTTCTGATGCGGGCGGGTGGGGACGCTGGCTATCAAAAATTTATTTAAAAAATTCTTATTGGTCACATTTTAAAAAGCATTAATCCCTCTTTAATTTGCGACCAAGAAACAAAGAAAATGTCAAAAATCATTCGAGTTATGAATTTTTTTCCGATTTTTTTTTCAATTTTCGTTTTTCTGATACGGGCGGGTGGGGACGCTGGCTATCAAAAATTTATTTAAAAAATTCTTATTGGTCACATTTTAAAAAGCATTAATCCCTCTTTAATTTGCGACCAAGAAACAAAGAATTGGTCAAAAATTATTCGAGTTATGAATTTTTTTCCGATTTTTTTTTCAATTTTCGTTTTTCTGATACGGGCGGGTGGGGACGCTGGCTATCAAAAATTTATTTAAAAAATTCTTATTGGTCACATTTTAAAAAGCATTAATCCCTCTTTAATTTGCGACCAAGAAACAAAGAATTGGTCAAAAATTATTCGAGTTATGAATTTTTTTCCGATTTTTTTTTCAATTTTCGTTTTTCTGATACGGGCGGGTGGGGACGCTGGCTATCAAAAATTTATTTAAAAAATTCTTATTGGTCACATTTTAAAAAGCATTAATCCCTCTTTAATTTGCGACCAAGAAACAAAGAATTGGTCAAAAATTATTCGAGTTATGAATTTTTTTCCGATTTTTTTTTCAATTTTCGTTTTTCTGATACGGGCGGGTGGGGACGCTGGCTATCAAAAATTTATTTAAAAAATTCTTATTGGTCCAATGAAAAGAAGCATTAATCCCTCTTTAATTTGCGACCAAGAAACAAAGAATTGGTCAAAAATTATTCGAGTTATGAATTTTTTTCCGATTTTTTTTTCAATTTTCGTTTTTCTGATACGGGCGGGTGGGGACGCTGGCTATCAAAAATTTATTTAAAAAATTTTCAATTCTCACATTTTAAAAAGCATTAATCCCTCTTCAATTTGCGACCAAGAAACAAAGAATTGGTCAAAAATTATTCGAGTTATGAATTTTTTTCCGATTTTTTTTTCAATTTTCGTTTTTCTGATACGGGCGGGTGGGGACGCTGGCTATCAAAAATTTATTTAAAAAATTCTTATTGGTCCAATGAAAAGAAGCATTAATCCCTCTTTAATTTGCGACCAAGAAACAAAGAATATGTCAAAAAATCATTCGAGTTATGAATTTTTTTTCCAATTTTTTTCCCAATTTTCGTTTTTCTGATACGGGCGGGTGAGGACGCTGGCTATCAAAAATTTATTTAAAAAATTCTTATTGGTCACATTTTAAAAAGCATTAATCCCTATTTAATTTGCGACCAAGAAACAAAGAATTGGTCAAAAATTATTCGAGTTATGAATTTTTTTCCGATTTTTTTTTCAATTTTCGTTTTTCTGATACGGGCGGGTGGGGACGCTGGCTATCAAAAATTTATTTAAAAAATTCTTATTGGTCCAATGAAAAGAAGCATTAATCCCTCTTTAATTTGCGACCAAGAAACAAAGAATTGGTCAAAAATTATTCGAGTTATGAATTTTTTTCCGATTTTTTTTTTCAATTTTCGTTTTTCTGATACGGGCGGGTGGGGACGCTGGCTATCAAAAATTTATTTAAAAAATTCTTATTGGTCTCATTTTAAAAAGCATTAATCCCTCTTTAATTTGCGACCAAGAAACAAAGAATTGGTCAAAAATTATTCGAGTTATGAATTTTTTTCCGATTTTTTTTTCAATTTTCGTTTTTCTGATACGGGCGGGTGGGGACGCTGGCTATCAAAAATTTATTTAAAAAATTCTTATTGGTCCAATGAAAAGAAGCATTAATCCCTCTTTAATTTGCGACCAAGAAACAAAGAATTGGTCAAAAATTATTCGAGTTATGAATTTTTTTCCGATTTTTTTTTCAATTTTCGTTTTTCTGATACGGGCGGGTGGGGACGCTGGCTATCAAAAATTTATTTAAAAAATTTTCAATTCTCACATTTTAAAAAGCATTAATCCCTCTTCAATTTGCGACCAAGAAACAAAGAATTGGTCAAAAATTATTCGAGTTATGAATTTTTTTCCGATTTTTTTTTCAATTTTCGTTTTTTCTGATACGGGCGGGTGGGGACGCTGGCTATCAAAAATTTATTTAAAAAATTCTTATTGGTCCAATGAAAAGAAGCATTAATCCCTCTTTAATTTGCGACCAAGAAACAAAGAATATGTCAAAAATCATTCGAGTTATGAATTTTTTTCCAATTTTTTCCCAATTTTCGTTTTTTCTGATACGGGCGGGTGAGGACGCTGGCTATCAAAAATTTATTTAAAAAATTCTTATTGGTCACATTTTAAAAAGCATTAATCCCTATTTAATTTGCGACCAAGAAACAAAGAATTGGTCAAAAATTATTCGAGTTATGAATTTTTTTCCGATTTTTTTTTTCAATTTTCGTTTTTCTGATACGGGCGGGTGGGGACGCTGGCTATCAAAAATTTATTTAAAAAATTCTTATTGGTCCAATGAAAAGAAGCATTAATCCCTCTTTAATTTGCGACCAAGAAACAAAGAATTGGTCAAAAATTATTCGAGTTATGAATTTTTTTCCGATTTTTTTTTTCAATTTTCGTTTTTCTGATACGGGCGGGTGGGGACGCTGGCTATCAAAAATTTATTTAAAAAATTCTTATTGGTCTCATTTTAAAAAGCATTAATCCCTCTTTAATTTGCGACCAAGAAACAAAGAATATGTCAAAAATCATTCGAGTTATGAATTTTTTTACCAATTTTTTCCCCAATTTTCGTTTTTCTGATACGGGCGGGTGGGGACGCTGGCTATCAAAAATTTATTTAAAAAATTCTTATTGGTCACATTTTAAAAAGCATTAATCTCTCTTTAATTTGCGACCAAGAAACAAAGAATTGGTCAAAAATTATTCGAGTTATGAATTTTTTTCCGATTTTTTTTTCAATTTTCGTTTTTCTGATACGGGCGGGTGGGGACGCTGGCTATCAAAAATTTATTTAAAAAATTCTTATTGGTCACATTTTAAAAAGCATTAATCCCTCTTTAATTTGCGACCAAGAAACAAAGAATTGGTCAAAAATTATTCGAGTTATGAATTTTTTTCCGATTTTTTTTTCAATTTTCGTTTTTCTGATACGGGCGGGTGGGGACGCTGGCTATCAAAAATTTATTTAAAAAATTCTTATTGGTCCAATGAAAAGAAGCATTAATCCCTTTTTAATTTGCGACCAAGAAACAAAGAATTGGTCAAAAATTATTCGAGTTATGAATTTTTTTCCGATTTTTTTTTCAATTTTCGTTTTTCTGATACGGGCGGGTGGGGACGCTGGCTATCAAAAATTTATTTAAATAAATTCTTATTAGTCACATTTTAAAAAGCATTAATCCCTCTTTAATTTGCGACCAAGAAACAAAGAATTGGTCAAAAATTATTCGAGTTATAAATTTTTTTCCGATTTTTTTTTTCAATTTTCGTTTTTCTGATACGGGCGGGTGGGGACGCTGGCTATCAAAAATTTATTTAAAAAATTCTTATTGGTCACATTTTAAAAAGCATTAATCCCTCTTTAATTTGCGACCAAGAAACAAAGAATTGGTCAAAAATTATTCGAGTTATGAATTTTTTTCCGATTTTTTTTTCAATGTTCGTTTTTCTGATACGGGCGGGTGGGGACGCTGGCTATCAAAAATTTATTTAAAAAATTCTTATTGGTCCAATTAAAAGAAGCATTAATCCCTCTTTAATTTGCGACCAAGAAACAAAGAATAAAATCATTAATCATTTTAATCATTCGAGTTATGAATTTTTTTCCAATTTTTTTCCCAATTTTCGTTTTTCTGATACGGGCGGGTGAGGACGCTGGCTATCAAAAATTTTTTAAATAAATTCTTATTAGTCACATTTTAAAAAGCATTAATCCCTCTTTAATTTGCGACCAAGAAACAAAGAATTGGTCAAAAATTATTCGAGTTATGAATTTTTTTCCGATTTTTTTCCCAATTTTCGTTTTTCTGATGCGGGCGGGTGGGGACGCTGGCTATCAAAAATTTATTTAAAAAATTTTCAATTCTCACATTTTAAAAAGCATTAATCCCTCTTCAATTTGCGACCAAGAAACAAAGAATTGGTCAAAAATTATTCGAGTTATGATTTTTTTTCCGATTTTTTTTTCAATTTTTGTTTTTCTGATACGGGCGGGTGGGGACGCTGGCTATCAAAAATTTATTTAAATAAATTCTTATTAGTCACATTTTAAAAAGCATTAATCCCTCTTTAATTTGCGACCAAGAAACAAAGAATTGGTCAAAAATTATTCGAGTTATGAATTTTTTTCCAATTTTTTTTTCAATTTTCGTTTTTCTGATACGGGCGGGTGGGGACGCAGGCTATCAAAAATTTATTTAAAAAATTCTTATTAGTCACATTTTAAAAAGCATTAATCCCTCTTTAATTTGCGACCAAGAAACAAAGAATTGGTCAAAAATTATTCGAGTTATGAATTTTTTTCCGATTTTTTTTTCAATTTTCGTTTTTCTGATACGGGCGGGTGGGGACGCTGGCTATCAAAAATTTATTTAAAAAATTCTTATTGGTCACATTTTAAAAAGCATTAATCCCTCTTTAATTTGCGACCAAGAAACAAAGAATTGGTCAAAAATTATTCGAGTTATGAATTTTTTTCCGATTTTTTTTCCAATTTTCGTTTTTCTGATGCGGGCGGGTGGGGACGCTGGCTATCAAAAATTTATTTAAAAAATTTTCAATTCTCACATTTTAAAAAGCATTAATCCCTCTTCAATTTGCGACCAAGAAACAAAGAATTGGTCAAAAATTATTCGAGTTATGATTTTTTTTCCGATTTTTTTTTCAATTTTTGTTTTTCTGATACGGGCGGGTGGGGACGCTGGCTATCAAAAATTTATTTAAATAAATTCTTATTAGTCACATTTTAAAAAGCATTAATCCCTCTTTAATTTGCGACCAAGAAACAAAGAATTGGTCAAAAATTATTCGAGTTATGAATTTTTTTCAGATTTTTTTTTCAATTTTCGTTTTTCTGATACGGGCGGGTGAGGACGATGGCTATCAAAAATTTATTTAAAAAATTCTTATTGGTCACATTTTAAAAAGCATTAATCCCTCTTTAATTTGCGACCAAGAAACAAAGAATTGGTCAAAAATTATTCGAGTTATGAATTTTTTACCGATTTTTTTTTCAATTTTCGTTTTTCTGATACGGGCGGGTGGGGACGCTGGCTATCAAAAATTTATTTAAAAAATTCTTATTGGTCCAATGAAAAGAAGCATTAATCCCTCTTTAATTTGCGACCAAGAAACAAAGAATTGGTCAAAAATTATTCGAGTTATGAATTTTTTTCCGATTTTTTTTTCAATTTTCGTTTTTCTGATACGGGCGGGTGGGGACGCTGGCTATCAAAAATTTATTTAAAAAATTCTTATTGGTCACATTTTAAAAAGCATTAATCCCTCTTTAATTTGCGACCAAGAAACAAAGAATTGGTCAAAAATTATTCGAGTTATGAATTTTTTTCCGATTTTTTTTTCAATTTTCGTTTTTCTGATACGGGCGGGTGGGGACGCTGGCTATCAAAAATTTATTTAAAAAATTCTTATTGGTCACATTTTAAAAAGCATTAATCCCTCTTTAATTTGCGACCAAGAAACAAAGAATTGGTCAAAAATTATTCGAGTTATGAATTTTTTTTCCGATTTTTTTTTCAATTTTCGTTTTTCTGATACGGGCGGGTGGGGACGCTGGCTATCAAAAATTTATTTAAAAAATTCTTATTGGTCACATTTTAAAAAGCATTAATCCCTCTTTAATTTGCGACCAAGAAACAAAGAATTGGTCAAAAATTATTCGAGTTATGAATTTTTTTCCGATTTTTTTTTTCAATTTTCGTTTTTCTGATACGGGCGGGTGGGGACGCTGGCTATCAAAAATTTATTTAAAAAATTCTTATTGGTCACATTTTAAAAAGCATTAATCCCTCTTTAATTTGCGACCAAGAAACAAAGAATTGGTCAAAAATTATTCGAGTTATGAATTTTTTTCCGATTTTTTTTTTCAATTTTCGTTTTTCTGATACGGGCGGGTGGGGACGCTGGCTATCAAAAATTTATTTAAAAAATTCTTATTGGTCACATTTTAAAAAGCATTAATCCCTCTTTAATTTGCGAGCAAGGAACAAAGAATTGGTCAAAAATTATTCGAGTTATGAATTTTTTTCCGATTTTTTTCCCAATTTTCGTTTTTCTGATACGGGCGGGTGGGGACGCTGGCTATCAAAAATTTATTTAAAAAATTCTTATTGGTCACATTTTAAAAAGCATTAATCCCTCTTTAATTTGCGACCAAGAAACAAAGAAAATGTCAAAAATCATTCGAGTTATGAATTTTTTTCCGATTTTTTTTTCAATTTTCGTTTTTCTGATACGGGCGGGTGGGGACGCTGGCTATCAAAAATTTATTTAAAAAATTCTTATTGGTCACATTTTAAAAAGCATTAATCCCTCTTTAATTTGCGACCAAGAAACAAAGAATTGGTAAAAAATTATTCGAGTTATGAATTTTTTTCCGATTTTTTTTTTCAATTTTCGTTTTTCTGATACGGGCGGGTGGGGACGCTGGCTATCAAAAATTTATTTAAAAAATTCTTATTGGTCACATTTTAAAAAGCATTAATCCCTCTTTAATTTGCGACCAAGAAACAAAGAATTGGTCAAAAATTATTCGAGTTATGAATTTTTTTCAGATTTTTTTTTCAATTTTCGTTTTTCTGATACGGGCGGGTGGGGACGCTGGCTATCAAAAATTTATTTAAAAAATTCTTATTGGTCCAATGAAAAGAAGCATTAATCCCTCTTTAATTTGCGACCAAGAAACAAAGAATATGTCAAAAATCATTCGAGTTATGAATTTTTTTCCAATTTTTTCCCAATTTTCGTTTTTCTGATACGGGCAGGTGGGAACGCTGGCTATCAAAAATTTATTTAAAAAATTCTTATTGGTCACATTTTAAAAAGCATTAATCCCTCTTTAATTTGCGACCAAGAAACAAAGTATTGGTCAAAAATTATTCGAGTTATGAATTTTTTTTCCGATTTTTTTCCCAATTTTCGTTTTTCTGATGCGGGCGGGTGGGGACGCTGGCTATCAAAAATTTATTTAAAAAATTCTTATTGGTCACATTTTAAAAAGCATTAATCCCTCTTTAATTTGCGACCAAGAAACAAAGAAAATGTCAAAAATCATTCGAGTTATGAATTTTTTTCCGATTTTTTTTTCAATTTTCGTTTTTCTGATACGGGCGGGTGGGGACGCTGGCTATCAAAAATTTATTTAAAAAATTCTTATTGGTCACATTTTAAAAAGCATTAATCCCTCTTTAATTTGCGACCAAGAAACAAAGAATTGGTCAAAAATTATTCGAGTTATGAATTTTTTTCCGATTTTTTTTTCAATTTTCGTTTTTCTGATACGGGCGGGTGGGGACGCTGGCTATCAAAAATTTATTTAAAAAATTCTTATTGGTCACATTTTAAGAAGCATTAATCCCTCTTTAATTTGCGACCAAGAAACAAAGAATTGGTCAAAAATTATTCGAGTTATGAATTTTTTTCCGATTTTTTTTTCAATTTTCGTTTTTCTGATACGGGCGGGTGGGGACGCTGGCTATCAAAAATTTATTTAAAAAATTCTTATTGGTCACATTTTAAAAAGCATTAATCCCTCTTTAATTTGCGACCAAGAAACAAAGAATTGGTCAAAAATTATTCGAGTTATGAATTTTTTTCCGATTTTTTTTTCAATTTTCGTTTTTCTGATACGGGCGGGTGGGGACGCTGGCTATCAAAAATTTATTTAAAAAATTCTTATTGGTCCAATGAAAAGAAGCATTAATCCCTCTTTAATTTGCGACCAAGAAACAAAGAATTGGTCAAAAATTATTCGAGTTATGAATTTTTTTCCGATTTTTTTTTCAATTTTCGTTTTTCTGATACGGGCGGGTGGGGACGCTGGCTATCAAAAATTTATTTAAAAAATTTTCAATTCTCACATTTTAAAAAGCATTAATCCCTCTTCAATTTGCGACCAAGAAACAAAGAATTGGTCAAAAATTATTCGAGTTATGAATTTTTTTCCGATTTTTTTTTCAATTTTCGTTTTTTCTGATACGGGCGGGTGGGGACGCTGGCTATCAAAAATTTATTTAAAAAATTCTTATTGGTCCAATGAAAAGAAGCATTAATCCCTCTTT